>VWPU01005412.1:0-79898 GCA_013398955.1 Callaeas wilsoni | reverse complement strand
GCCTCCCCCGCCCCGCCCGACCGGCCTCCCCCGCCCGGCGCCGGGCAGGACGGGCGGGCAGCGCCGCCAGGAGAGGAGAGGAAAGGCTAGGCTAGGCTGGCGCCCCTTCTCGCAGCGTCCTCGAGAGCTTTGACGCCGCAGCTCGGCGGAGGCAGTGGCTGAAGGAAGCGCCCGGGGCGGGAGGAGCCGCCTCAGGCAGCGGATCGCGGCCGGGGCGCCGGGCTCGGTCCCCGGTGAGGCAGGCGGCGGCGGAGCCCGAGCGGCGGCGGGAGCCGGGCGGTGAAGATGGCGACCCCGGGCATGGGCTGGCAGCAGCCGCAGCACAGCTACGGCGGCGGATCCGCGCCCGGCGCGGGAAAACTCGGCTCGGGCTCGGCACCGGCGGGGCTGGGCGCCGAGCACAGCCCGGACCTGCACTTCAAAATGAGCAAGAAGATCGCCCAGCTGACGAAGGTGAGGGAGGCGCTCCCGGTCCTCAGCCGCCTCGGGTGTCTTCCTCCTCCGCTCTCTTTCCCTCCACTCCTTGCCCTCATGCGGGCAGCGATGGGCCTGGAGAGGGGCAGACTATAGGGGCTGTTGGCAAATCCGGATGGAATGCGGCCGGATTTGTACCCCGGAGGCCGAGCCTGGAGAGCCCTCGGTCCCCGGGAGCATCCCCCGGTCGCCGCGGGCAGGAGCGCCCCTTGGTCCCGCGGGGAGAGCTCCGGCGTTCCGGGAGCCGCGGGGCTGGAGAGGAGCCGCTCACGGGAGCTGCCGCAGTACCGGGCCCCGTTAGAGGTGTCCGAATCCCGCCTGGCACAGCCAGGTATCCCGGTGTGCCGGAGCGGATCCCTGACTACTGGGCTGGTACTGGTTATTTATTCTGTGGAAATTGTAGCTTCTCCTCTAGCTCTGTTATAAGCCCTTCTCCGAGTCTCTTTAAATGGAGAAATTAAAGTGATGCTTGCCTTCCGTTTGCTGAAGTGCTGTTATTTAACGTGTCTGGTAATAGCTTAAATGCCTTAGATGGTGAGGGTGAAGTGTGAGAAAATTTCTGGTCTGCTATTGCTGATTGAACAGTTTTCATTATGTCATCCCCAGCCTGGAGAATACATTGTATCTTTGTGAGAGGCTGGAGTCAAGCTAGGTGGTGTTTCTAAAGCCTATTGCTAAGGCAGGTAGGCCCAATGTTTCAGATGTGATGGTAGCTGTGATTTACTTAGAATAACTTAAAACAATGCTTTGGTGCTGTAATCTCTCTTGTGTGATGCTCAAGCTGTAGACAAATGACATTATTTAGGAAATGAGAGGCAGATTATCTTTATTAAAGAGAAAGCAGAAGAAGTAATTTTTGTCAGGAATTTAATAGCTTAAACGTTTAAAGGTAATTTTAAAGCATTGTGGGAACTGCCAGTGTTCTTAACATGTATGCTAAAATGGATGAAGGTGACATTTCGTTGGAAATAAGAGTGAAGAGAATGAAGACTGCTGGCAGTCTCACAGTGGAGACAGTTCATATTTATGTACAGTTGATACACCATTGACCAGTTAAAAATAGTATTTATCGTGGCACACCGTGCACCTTAATGTGTTGGAAAGCTGATAACTGAGGCATATCTTGTCCTTGAATTCAAAGTCCAACTTCTTTTGATGTTAACATCAGTGGAACTCTAATTGCATAAAGAGAAAAGTTGAACTATAATAAGCTGAAGAATCTCCTTAGCTTGCTCCGTGTGCACACAAATAACGAATTAAACCATTAAAAGTGTTACTACAGATTTGTGCTCCCTAAGAGGTGTAAAAAGCACCTGGAGACCCTAAGAGTATTTTAGGCTTACCTTAAGGCCTAGGTGCATATGTAAAGTAATATTTTCAAAGAAGAATTTATATTTGTGTGTGTGCCTTTGATATATTTCCCTTACTTTCTCTAGGAAATTACCCAGCAGTTTAGAGTTTATTTCAGAAACAGCATTCCACGTCTGATGTGAAGTCATTTGTGTATTACCCATGAGTTCCACATCACTGGATATGTGCCCTGTGCACTCTCACTTATTATGCGTCAGATATCTTGAGGTGGATGTGAGATAATTATGGATTTAAATGCATGGTGCTGAAATATTTTTAACTCCTGTGTTGAAAAATGCAAAGAGAGTGAAAGTGAATGCAAAGAGAGCGAAAAAAAAACTTTTTTCAATTTTTTTTAATGATCCATAGTAGAGTTCATCTAAAATTCTATATATTATGTGCAAATCTGTCCTGACAAAGACTTCAGATTAGTGTAAATAAAACCTATGAGTTGTTTTATGCTGTGTATTTCAAATAATTGCAAGCTACGTGGTTGTACAAGGAGTTTACAAGTGAATTAGACTTTTGCAGGACCAGAGTCTTGTATGTTTCCCAGTGACTTGCAGATTCTGGCAGTGTTTTAGTTTGTGTATTTTGTTCTGTTTTCAAGTTTTAGGGAGAAAGCTTGGGAAATCAGCTGAACTTTCTATTGAGTGAAGGTCTGGAGTGAATAATAGTATTTTTAAGTGTAAACCAAGGTGTATATAAAAATACTTCTCTTGCACCTATTGCAACAATAAAATTAAGATTTTTCAAGATTAGAATTAAGATTAAAGGTATTGTATGAAATTAATTTCCTTAAGGTAGAGGTGCACATTTTGACAGTTTTGTAGCTAGAGGGCTCAGGCCCTACATTTCTATTCATTACCTGAACTTTCAGGAAGGGAGGCTTAAAAGAATTATAGAAACTTCTGGGTAAAGTATGATCTAAACTTTCCAATCTGCTCTAGAATCTGAAGCCTGATTTGATAGCTGGCTGCAGAAATTAATCCTTGAGAAAGGACTCAAGCTATAGGGGAAAAATGTAAACATAATAACCTTTATTTCCCGAAGTGAGACTTAACTGTCAGAGAAGAATTAACCTCACTTTGCAGAAGATTCTTTGAAAATAAGTTGTTGCAAAAAGATTATAGGATGTTTCTGTTAAGGTCTTTTGACCAAATTCTTCTCCTCTAGCTTTTTCAAATGCTTACCAGCATATGCACGTAAAACTCCTCTTCAGTAATCTAGGAATTTATCGTTAGGAGTACCACTTCTTAATTGTGCTTCTCAAGTTGTTTAATGTCTTATATGTAAGATACTTCTCACATGTCTTCCAAATGTTTTCTCCATTTATTTAATTTCTGTTCAAACTCTTCTCTAAGATGTCTTGAAGCTGTATTAACTCTCCCTGTGGATTTAGAGCAGAACACACTTTACCAGGTCAAAACAAACTCACCAATATGGTGTGGTGAAAGGAAATCAAAATATTAATTGTCAAAGGAGTACACACAGTTAAGTTATCCAGACAGCTTCTGTCTTCTGACAACGGAAATGTGACTCCATAGTTTATTTTTGCCTATCCTTGTACAGTTTGTATTGTGAGCTGTGAGTAGGAGCAGAAGAAAATGCTTTCCCCACAGATGATGAGGGTCACTCATGAATTAAATGTAAAATTCCAAAATTAGGGTTCCTCAGTTATGTCTTCACATTACTTAAAGAGAATCTGATGTTTTAGTCAAAACAATACAAGAACACAAAGTAAAAGGTGAAATTTGTTTAATAACCAGATTTAATCAGTAATTCAGAGTGAGGGAAAAAAGGTATGAATCCATTTCACTTAGGAAAACACTTCTGAAGTGCTTAACTATATTTTTACTTTTGGGTGGAAGAGAAAGACTTACTCGATTTAACTTTAATATGCTTAATTCACAGGGGAAGGTAAAACAAGCAGTTAGAAATGCAGGTCCAAAAAAACCAAGATGATACTTCATGTCATGTTCAAAGACTGTGGTAGATTGTAACTGAAGCAATTTTAGATCTTCCTCTTCAGTATAAGCTCCTTATTTTCAGGCATTTCGGAAGGTCTGTGTACCAGTTTGGGATAAAGTAGCATCTGACACAAAGATTAAAGCCAACAAGAAATAAACTGCGATTATGAGATTGCATATATGTGTTTGTACTATTGCATGCAGGAGTGCTAATGCAGTGTTGAATTATGCCTGCTGCAGATGAAAATATGCATATATATTTAATTAGTTTGCATAAGACAACTGGAATAGAAACAAAAAGCAAGGTGCTGCTATGCTTACATCAATAGGAGAGAATGGCATTAGTTTTCATGATTCCCACAAGAGTTCAAGTGGCTTGTTTCTTATTTTGGCTTTGTTGGGGTGTTGCTTTTTTTGTTTTTTGTTTCTTCTTTCTTTCTTTGTGATGTAGTTTGTAGCTTGAGCATTTGTGATTGAGAAATCCATATTCTAAGTGTGTCTGTAAAGTCTGTTGTGCAAGTTTTGTGGCATCAACATAAATCTTTGACTCCTACAGAATAGCTGCATGATTTCTGCTGGGATTATAAAATGACAATCTTTAGTATTGGTTTGGTTATGTGATATTTATTGCAGAAATTTTACAGTAACTGGAACAGCTCTGATAAGAAAGAAACACCTGGTAGTGTTGGTTGATGAGAAAATATAACCTGGCAATGTGCTCTTGCAGCCCAGAAAACCAACCCAGTATCCAGGGCTGCATCAAGGGGATGTGACCAACAGATCAAGGGAACTGATTCTCCCTCTCTACTCTCCTGAGACCTCACCTAGGTGCTGTGTCCAGCTCTGGGGTCCCCAGCACATAAAAAACATGGACCTGCTGAAGCAAATCCAGAGGAGCGCTCAGAAGATGATCAGAGGGCTGTGGAGCAAGTCCAGAGGAGGCCACAAATATGATGAGAGGGCTGCAGCACCTCGCCTATAAATACAGGCTGAGAGAGCTGGGCTTGTTCAGTGTGGAGAAGATGCTGGGGAGACCTTAGAGCAGCCTTCCAGTTCCTAAAGGGAGCCTGCAAGAGAGCTGGAGAGGGACTTTTGACAAGGTCATGTAGTGATAAGACAAGGGGGATTTGCTTTAAACTGAAAGAGGATAGATTTAGATTAGATGTTAGGAAGAAATTCTTTACTGAGGGGGTGATGAGGCACTAGAACAGGTTGCCTAGAGAAGCCGTGGATGCCGCATTCCTGGAAATGCTCAAGGCCAGGCTGGATGGGATTTTGAGCAAGCTGGTGTAGTGGAAGGTGTCCCTGCCCATGGCAGGGGGGTTGGAATTGGCTGACCTTCACGGTCGTTTCCAACCTAAACTATTGTATGATTCTGGAAGAAGAGTCTGTAAATGCCATGAAGATGATCTCTACCCTACACTTAGCATTTTTGTCTGTTTAGTAAAAAGAAGCTGTATAAAACACTAATGTTTTTCCTTGGTACGTACTTAGAGCTTGATGGTTCAGCTCTGGAAAGGTTCCAGAAAACTCAGTTCAAAGACTACAGTAACAAAGTTAACCAAGGCACATCATCCTTGAGTAAACAAGAAACTAGAATCCAAGACTCCTGAGACCTGACTTCTGTTCTCAAGTCTTCCAACAGCTTCTTGTCTGTTTGGGAAACTGCTTAAAAAAAAATTCTTTGATTTGCCTTCTTTCTTTCTGTGTTAGAAGTACTTAGACAATAGACATTAACCCAGTCAGTTTCTAGGAGATGTGGATAGTAAATTTGATGATCTTTAATTCAGATGCTTGTTTTTTATTGTATGTACTCTTTTTCTGGGATGGTTAAAGGTCTCCCTCAACTATCACAGAATGGATATGGAAGTAAGAGCTGTAAGGTTTAACTTACATAAATGATTCTTAACAAAATGTTTCCAGTGAAACTTTGTCAGTTTTTACTTGGAAGTATTCTGCCTCAGGAAACAAAACAACTAAAGCTCTTGAAGATGGTTCATTGTGCATAAAATTATAAGAAAACTTTTTAAAAAGAGCCCTTAAAACCAGGGAAGACATGAGAATCTAAAAATCCCTGCAGAACTGTTTTGATGTTAGCTGTCATCATGTTGTAGTTGATGCCATTAACAGTTTTGTAGAAACTTGAGATTTAGCTTTTTAAGCAGCCTTATGTCATCTCTCCAATGTGTGTTAACACTGGCAGTAGGCCAGTATTTGTAACAGTTCTAGGATTGCATGAAAAGAACTGAAATTTTGAGGCGGGTGTGATTTAAGTACATATTTTAATGTCAGTATTTTTCATATTATTCTGACTGGTAATGTGTGAATAAATATTATGTTACTACATTAAAAATAGTAGCAAGGACTAAAAGATTGGAAAATGTAATATTAGATATTAAATTAATTTACATTTCTCTGGAGATATTTAACTTTGTTTTGTGTTAATTATTCCAAAGATAGCTGAAGTAAGTCCTCTAAGACGGGAGAGACTTCTTAGGTAGGAAATGAGAAACTTGCTCCAGAAATACTGTGTCTAAGTATCTTAAATTTTTTTTTTTTAATCATGCTAGTGTAGTCTCTCCATCTTTCCTGCCAGACTCTTTCCACGTGGTGTTCCAAGTGTGTCCTTATTCTGCAGTAATTATGGCCTTAGCAAGGGATATTTACAGAAGAGGTTTTCTGTACCCATGATAGTATAAGGAGAAAGATGGAACTAGGTAAAAATGTCATGTCTTTAAGACCATCTGGTATAGTTCAGAAGTAAGTAGAGCTTTCAGGCTCTCAATATCTTCTTCAGAACTTCAATAAAATCATCAGTTCTTGTCTTTATCTGAATACTTCCTTGTTGAAGCACTATGAATTGCTTTAAAGCAGCTGTGGCTTCTAATTTAGACCTGAAGAGGTCTTTCTTACCTTCCATGTTTCGTAGGACAAAAATTATGGAATTTGGTGGTTTAGTTAATAAGGACCATTTATCTCTCAAATGGTTCTTCCCTTCATTATCGTTGCAAACCTATAAGGTGAGACTGCAGGAGTTCTATGTTGACCTGATATGGGTATATTTTAGAGCTCAGTGTGGTGATGTGTGAATTAGGTCAATGACTTTACAGTCTTTTATCACAAGTCATCAAGAAGAAAGAAGGAGGACAAGAACAAAATATTTTTAATATAAAAAAAAAAAATGAACTCCTTTGCTCTCCACCCACATAGTTTTAATGGTTGACTGGTAACTCAGAGTTCTTCTGAGGCCACTGATAGCTTAATGTTCTAAAGCTATTTCCTATAGGTGTGTGTAATTGAAAGTGTGATGTTGAAAAACTGTCTGACCACACATTCACATACGTTACTAGTCTAAAATGCTTCTTTAATACACTCGTGTGTATATTAGTTTCTCTGAGATTATTTTGGTTTGTTTGTTGGTTTTTTTTTTTTTTTTTTTTGCCTCATGTTACGAACATCCAAAAGAATAATAAAAATGTAGAGATAAATAAATTGGGGGAGAGGACAAATAACATGACATGGCAGCTGGGGACATTAGTTTAGTGGTGGACTTGCAAGTGTTAGGTTTACAGCTGGACATGATCTCAAGGATCTTTTCCAACCTAATGACTCTAAGATTCTATATGCATCCTCTTGTTTATTATTCACTGCTATAATTAAATAATATAGAGTTACAAGGAACTGGAAGACTGTGAGATGTTATTGCTCTGGTCTGTACTTCAGCTGTTAAATCTGATACACCAACACATTAAGGATATTTAAAGAAAAACTTGAAAGACATGGATTTTACAACAAACTTCAATGTTAACAACATGTCAAAATTTAAAAACTAAAGAAGAAAGAACATTCAGGACATAAATGAAACCTGATATTGCAACACCCATGCAGTTAAAAATCTACCAGCCTTTAGCTGCTTTTTATATAGGACAATATTAACCTTACAAAAAAATTAAGAAGTATTTTGAATATATGTTGATTTTTCAGTTTTGTTGTTGTTACTGTTTCCAGCTAAGTACTGCATTATAAAAGAAAGCTTTTGCAATTTTCTTTTTAGATGAAAGTACCAGTTCAGAGTTAAGAATGCAACACTGAAATGCTTTCCTTCAGATTTAAAAGTCGTAAACTGAGGAGTCTTCTATGTATGTTTGAAAAAGGAAATCAGTAGTAGAACTCTATAACTGTACAAGGTATTTATATATTAATTACTCATACATTTGTAAATTAGTATGGGCACAGCACTCTGAAGCACTCAATCCTGTAAGGAGTTTTGATTCGACAAGTCTTAGAAAAGTATATCAGCACAAAACAGTCTGGTGGGTTTTTTGGTGGGTTTTTGGGTGTTGCTTTTTTGTTGTTGGTATTTGAAATATCACGAATGCCAATTTGAAATAAATTCTTTGCACAGACTTAGCACTTCTTTAGAAGGAGTCAGATTGCAATTTAATATTAAATGTGGTTTTGTACTTTCTTCAAACACAGTAAAATTGTATTTGGCAACAGCATTGCTTTGCATGTTGGGATATTTCTGTAGTATCATGCAACCTCTTGGTTACACATACTTTATTTTTTAATGTCTAGAAGTACAATTAGAGGTGTACTGCATCTAATAAATGCACAGAAGTATTATTTGTCATAAGTCATTGTTTTGGTACAACAACTTCTAGCCCTGAGTAGCTTCTAAGCACTTAAATTATTTCAATATCTCATTCTCTGAACTCAGGCTTTGGCTTTAATAAAAACAGTAATTTTGCCAGTGATAGTACTGTTTTCCACCCTTCCAATTCTCTGTTGAAGCTTCATTCTCCATTGAGCTGTATTAGGAGGGCATTACCTTAAAATAGTCACTAACTTTTTCCAACTGTTTGCAGGCTTGCTGCTAAATAAACCCAGCAAATCTCAACATAACATTATGAAATCAGATGTATATGTCTCTTGGCTGATACAAGTTTGGCAGTAGTAAGCCAGGCATCTGTGTATTCTTCTAATGACTGATGTCATACCAGTAACCAAAGGCATTACGTTCCAAAAATAACCAGAAGAAACAAAACAGTCTAAAGCTATTCACCATCTTGTCCTACTTAATGCATATTACCTGGTTCTGTTTCCTCAGCCAGGCTCTTCTAACTGAGTCTAGAAGGCTAGGAGGAGGAAGAAGAACCTTTTGCTGAGTTGTCACTTGACTAGGATCAAAACGACAGCTTTTAAAAATAGCTAATGTTAAAAAGTTCATGAAGTCCTTCAAGATGCTGCCATTAAATGAAAGACAACCTTTTAGCTGCAAGAAGTAGCATGAGGTGAAGATGAGAAGTACTAGTTTTCTATTTTAATTTTTATGAGATTAAAGTAATCTTTCCAGCCAGTTTTCTAAAATTTAATCTCTAGAAACGTGAATTGTAATGTGTTCAGAAAACAGCTGTGCTATAATCCAAAGATTTTTATTTGAACAGTGTTTTTGCTCACAACATGACTGAAAGCTATAACTTTTAGTAAAGGGTGTCTGACACTGCCTTCTCAGATCTAGTATTTTGCAGTATGGATGCTGATGTGTTTGGATAGGTTGTACTAAAATGTATTTCAGTAATCTTCTATGACTGTCTTTGTCCGTTTAAAATTTGACAAATGAAGATAATGGGAAATTATTTCTTTAATAAGGATTAGGGAAAAGGACTTGATTTTTTTAATTTAACTGCTTTGTGTAATTGTAAGTGTAGGTTTCACACTTAATATATAGTTTTTTAGCTGGTTTTAATAAGTAATCAATTGTGTGCTTATATCTAAAAAAAAAGGCAAAACACCTTGAAAATCTATGTATGTTATTCTTCTGAACATTAACCTGTCTTGTCAACATAGCTCATTTATTAAAGAAAATACTTCATGTGTTGTGACACAAAATGGCAGGAATTTATTTGAAATTTCGGATCCATTATTTTGTCTGGGTTGTTCACTAGCTTTCCATATATTGTCTAACATTATAGTGTTAACTTAGAGTTATTTGACATAAAATCCATCCAGTCCTTTCCCCAGCCCCGCTTCTGTTTTTTTCTTTTAAAAGCATTTGTCCATTTGGTTTACGCTAAGACCGGATTTCGACACAAATCTCAGTATACATATTCTTTGAGCTGACCTGGAAGTGTTCTGTGGCCATTCTTTATATTCCCGTGATTCTTGTCTTCCTTTATTTCCATGCTCTATTTCACACCTTGTGAATGGTCCACACCATAGATTGAAAAGGTATATATGGCAATTTGGTGTAATAGGTATAGTCTGTCTTGCCTCCAAATATCTAATCCATGAGATTGTAATTCTTATCACTTTGGGCAGACACTGCTTTAGGAGGTACGTTCTAAACAAGTGAAGAGCCTGAAGGAAGTTCAGCTTCTGTTGGTTTGCATTCTTTTCCATAGCAGTGAGTTGATACTCTAGAATTAACTAGATTTGAAATAACAAGTTGTTGGGGGCGGGCGTTTCTCTATTGCTGGAGTTTTTTTGTTTTGGTTTGTTTTGGGTTTTTTTGACAAAGCTGTTTGTGTAATAGACTCTTTTCCTCTAATGGAAATTTTAAAATGTGTTGGTTGGGGTTTTGTTGTGGTTGGTTTTTCTGTCAGTTTTTTTGGTCTCTTTTTTTGTTGTTGTTTTAGTTGTTTTTGGTTTTTTGGTTGTTTATTTTTTGTTATTGTTTTTGGTTGGTGTTTTGGGGGGTTTTCTGTTTTGTTTCTGGGTTTTTTTTCTTACAGATCTATGCTTCCTGGTCCTGAGGGAAATTAAACTTCCTGCTTTCATAAAACTGTTACCTTCGTAAAGTTGTAGACAGAAGTAACACGCCTTCTCACTCTAGGATATAAAAAAAATACATACTGATCATAAACTCTAGCTTCTCTATGGGCTTATATTAAATTCTGATAAAGTTGGCCCCTTAATTAAAATCCTGACTCACAAGCTATATTCAGCTCTACGTTCACTACTAATCTTGAGCCTTATCTGTTCTCTCCTCTTCCTATAGGAAAGAAATTCTCATATAAAGAGGGAGAATTTTTTAAAGCTTCAGAAAGAAACAAAGAAAATTCTCTGGTCTTGGAAGCATAAAAACCCAGTGGCTTTGTCAAAGAATTGAGAGTAGTCTTAAGTTTACCTACAAGAAGTAATTTTATCAAAGAACACGATCTATATATATTTAGTGAAGTGTGAAGCTGTATGTGCTTTCCTTGGGAGGCTTGTGAGGCTTTCCTCTTGGGAAGAGGAGCCTTGTCAGACGCTTTGCCTGTGGGCTGTGTTGGGTCTGTGCTGAATTGTTCTCTTGCCCCGTGTTGCCCCTTGGCTGCGGGGGCGGGCGGCAGCCACAGCTCTCCGTGGTACCGAGTGTGGGGCTGCCTTCACATCTTATCCTCACTGGCACTGGTGTCAACAGCAACCAAGTTTGACTTGGTTCGTGCAAACCAGTACATTTCCCTACTGGCAAGATCTCGTTAGAGGCCCAGCTTATATAACTACAATTTCCCAAATGTTTTATGTAGTCGGTGTGGTGAGCTATACCATTGATTCTGCTGAATGCTATGGAGGTAAGTGCAGTGAATTATCTCTGAAAGCATGTGCCATGCCATTTTGTAGTGTCTTCCCAAAAACCTGGCAGAATCAAAAAAAAAAAAGGGACAAAAGTGAAAATTGCAACAGGCACTAGTATTTTTCAGAGTTCTGTCAGTTAATAAATTAAGAAATGTTTGAGAATATTTGAATGGACCACAACATTTTCTCAATTTTGTCAGGACTCTGAAAGAGGGATTTATGTTTGATTTTCTAAAACTGACTTAGGGAATATACAACAAAAAATGGATTAATTGCTACAGTATTTCTATTTGGTTTTATTCTATTCTGAAATAACTGCATTTTTAGCTTTTAAGGGTCTTAAGAAGTTTGAAATGCAATTGTCTTGTCATAAAATTCACTAAAGATACATCTTTTATTTCTGGATGTTTCTCAAGGTATCTTAGGTTCACAAGACCTCAAAATAAGAGGAAATTGCCTCTTGAAGCAACACTCTACTTAAAACCCCTTACGTTGCTGATTAATCAAAAACAGTGATACAGGTTTGTAAGACGACTACCATTTTCACCCTTTTCCTCCACTTAGGTGTTACTACTTGTTATGGGAAGTTCTGAACTTAATATTACTCTGCTGAGAGAAAATTCGTTTGTTTGTATGTGGAGTAATTTTGTAGAATGATGATCTCTAGGGATCTATATACCTGAAAGGCTAAAATCAGATATGCAAATATTCAAGAAATAAATTTGAAAGGAAATGCAGCTCTGGGACAAACCCAACTTGAGAATACCTCTGTGGTCTACCCTGTTTTCCTTGCAGCAATTTAAGGTCTAGTCATATAGCAGATGTGTCAGCTATAGTCTAGATAGGTGATTAGAGGCTAAATGGGATTCTTTCTCACAGGGAAGCAGATCGGGGAATTTATACATCTGTCACTAAATCTTTTTTATTTTTATTTCTTTTTCTTCAGTATGTTTCTCAAGATTTAACTGTCTTGGGAAATTGCCTGAAGCTACTGTGCTACAGCTTCGTAATGTTTGTTTCTGGCATAACCTGGTTGATAGAGATTGCCAGAACTGAAAAGGGATTTTGTTTGAGTGTTGGTACTGCCACACCTATCCCAGCATAAGGATATTGATTTGTGGTTGCAAGTACATCCCAAGTGAGTCTGTAACAGGAGGAAATAGTTGTGTCCAGTTGAATGAATAATGAATCCCTATGTTTATTGGGATACACAGTGAATTAGTTGTATACTCTGCATTGAGTTCTAGTGTATTTTGTGTCTGGTTCTGTGATTGAAGACTGCCAAAAATATAGGAGTTATACTAAGAACTTAATGAAAACTATGGTAAACTGACAAGTACAAGCACTTGTTTAACTTTATCTGTAAAATGAGACGTTTCTGAAATGTATACAGCTCTGTTGTTATGCATCAAGCTTGTTCATTTTTAGTGAACTTATAATAAAACCTTACACTTTCATGGAAGAAATTTTGTTTTGGAAGCTGTATTGTACACAGCCTCTTTAACCCTTAAACTACAGGTAGAAAGCATTGGAAATTCTCTTAAAGGATAGATTAAAATTAGGGAGAGGACCTGCTGGATACAGAGCAGAGCTAAATATCAGAAAATTTCACCTTTATTAGAACCTTTCCTGACTGTATAATGAGAGCTGTGGTGCATCACTAACTGGAGGTACTTGTGCTTAGTGTGTAAGAGTGATATTAAAAACCCACCAACAAACCAAAGCTTAAGTGGTATCTGCTAGCTAATTTGAAATTCACCTTTGAAAAAGTATTGGAAAACATAAGCAAATTTGCTGTTGACTGTTAAATATCTAAGTCTGAAAACAAAATTGTGCCATGCTGTCTCTTAACAAGTTGACGTGAGTTATAATTGTATTGAATTACAGCTGGTATATTGATAGCTGCATTGTATATAGAATAGTCTTAAAATGGGCCCTGGAATGATATCTCAGTGTGTTTGTTGTATATGAGTTGCATAGATCATTCTTAAATTTTTCTCTTAACTGATTGTGTATTTTGCAATATGCCACCAATTTAGCTTATTTTTTGTTTCCCTTTTTGTGTAAAAAATGGACAATTTTTGCAGTAGTAGTCAACACTAAGCATGTTTGTATGAGAGATGAATATATATAAACTGACAGGTGCGTGATACAGACCTATACCCACCGGAGGCCTTGAGCTAATTATTTAATGTGAACTTGCACACAAGTGCTCAGTGATTTCTTTTTTCTTTCTTGCAAATCTACTTGTTTGATTCATATATATTCCTTGATTTAAGGTTGCCACTGTTTTCTCATCTGTTGAATTAAAAAAAAAAAGGAACTAATAGATGCTGAGGAAAGAAGACTTCTTGATTTTCCTTTAATCATCTTTATCATATTAGCTATCACAGATTTTCTTCTTAGGATAGTTAATCACAGCCAAAACTTGAGGTCTCAATGAAGATTCTTATTTGATTGACCCATCAGGTGTGGGGAATTTTTGTTGGAAGTGAAAAATTCTGAACAGTTTTACCTACAGAATTCTCTATGATGAATTACTTGAAGAATAGGAGTTAATGTCTCCCATTTTATGCGGAATAAAGCAAGTATTGTAAAAGAGGCAAATCTGGCAAATCATTTACAATACAAGTACTCTTAAAATAAGCTCCTTGTATTCCAGCTGCCAAACAGAAGCAATAGTAGCAGCCTTTATTGCAATTGCATGAGACAAGTTTTTAACAACATTCACAAGGGTAGCTCTCCAGAGGATTATATCACTGATGAAGTTTGGATTCAACTGGATAGCCATAATAAGAAAGTACAGCTGTTGGACTGAGTGTTCAGGATTCTACTTACTGTATTTAATGGGATGAATGGAAAAAAAGAGATGCTTTAGGACAAAGCAGTATAATTGTATGCTTTTACCAGAGCATCAATTTTCTTGTAGGTCTCTAATGGAGATACTACAATTTTTCTACTTAAGTATACAATTTTTTTTCCCACTTTTTATTGAATGATTTAGAAAACTTGTGGTGGAAGGAACTGCACAAACTTTAGGTAGATAGACTAGATACTACGAGCAAAAAAATGTATTTAGTATTTTTTTTTTTGTAGGACTGTTTTTTAAGGAAACTTGGAATTGGTTACATCTCCTCTGTTCTTTGTCATGTGCATATGAGTTTTCTCCAAGTGTGTGCTAGACAAGTAGACATTGAAGCAGACTAAAAGCTGGCTGCATCTCTGGACTTCGTGTTCTGGTCAGCTGCATGAAGCCCACCCAGCTGAGGGCTGGTCGGTAACAGTGTGCCCTAGAGGCGAGTGTGTTTAACGTCTTTGTTATGACCTGGATGATGAGAGAGAACGCACACTCGGCAAGTTCATAGCCAGTACAAAAGTGGGACAAGTGGTTGGTAAAACAGATGGGTGTGCTGCTATTCAGAGCTGGACAGGCTGGAGGAATGCACCGACAGGAACCTCATGCAAAGGCCTATCTGGGGCGGCACAGCAAGGACGTGGTTAGAATCGACTGGCTGGAAAGAGCTGAGCAGTAAAGGCCCCAGGGTCTCGACAGACCATGAGTTGAATGTGGGCCAGCAATGTGCCTTTGGCAAAGAAGGTCAATGGCACGCTGGACAGCGCTGGAATGAGTGTCACAGCAGTTCAAGGGAGGTGATCCCTCCCCTCTGCTCTGTGCTGGTGAAACACACCTGGAGTGCTGGGTCTGGTTCTAAGGCTCCCCTGTATGAGAGAGTCATGGACATACTGGAGCAAGTCCAGCGAAAGGCCACTAAGATGATGAGGGGACTGGACCATCTGTCGTACTGGGAGAGGCTGAGAGCTGTGACTGTTTAGCCTGGAGAGGGGAAGGCTCAAGGGGGATCTTACGAATGTGTGTATACACCAGATGGTGAGGAGTAAAGAGGACTGAGCAGGCATATTCTTAGTGGTGTCTCATGAAAACATAAGGCAATGGGCACAAACAAAAATATAGGAAAACACTTCTTGTTTTTTACTGTGAGGATTGTCAGATTCTGGCACAGGTTGCCCAGAGAGGTTGAGGAGTCGTCTTCCTTGGAGATAGTCAAAATCTACTTGAGCAAGGCCCAGCATAGTCTGTTCTAGCTGACCCTGCTTTGCTCAGGGTCTAGGTTAGACTAGATGACCTCCAGATGGATCTTCTGACCTCAACCCTTCTGTGATTCTGTATACATGGTGTTTCTGTAACAGCTACTGTGTCAAACCTCTAAGTTGTGTCAGGTGTCAAAACTAATAGCCAGTATTGTGTAAATACTGAGTTGTAGCTAAGAATTATACATTTTTTCTATTGAATGATAGGTACCTGTAGGTTACTGGAAAGTATCCCAGTAGGCCACTACAGACTTGTCCTAGATTCATCTTGGGCTTGGCTTTGAAAATAAACTTGGACTCTCACCTGCTGACTGTGCCACCTTCTGCTTACTTTATGATTTTGCTTCTATAATCTAAATTTTTTTTTAAAAAGCCCAGCGGAATTAGTGATCAGTCTTTAGCATGAACATAGATTTTTTTTTCGTTAAAATCTGGATTTTTTTTTTTTTCAGAGAAAGGGAAGAGAAATTACTTCAAGGTAGTTTCTTCCTGATCTTTCTGGGAAAGTAGCTTAAATTCTTCTGTAGTTATTAAAAATTCCATGATTCTAGTTGGAATTTCCTTTATTTATTCTGGAAATTTAACACTTAGCATTTAGACTTCCAGAGGTGATTTGTAGTTAAGATCCATAGGGACTGAGCGGTATATTCTTGTCTGCATGGTCTCTTCTGCTGTGAGGAACCACTAGATACTGGAATTGCATAGAGTCTACAGAAATTCTTGAGGAAATAAAACTCAGATCAGGCATTGAGAGGAAAAGACTTGCAGGCAGAGAGAGTGCAAAAATGAGCTTTGTTTTGATGAGGAAGAGGAAACTGGGAAGGCCTTTTCTCTGCCTTGTCATACAGTACTGCTGGTTTTAGGGAAAACTGAATACAAAAAAACCTTTTGCTAATGCTTTCATCGGCTCAACACTTGAGGACTCATCAGTAAGAATGAATAGCATGTATGAGTGATAATAATGCTGACTATGCCTTGCTTTCAGGTTTACAAGCAAACTAAGAGGAAAAGAGATCATCTTTCTTTAGTGTCAACTTCATTTACAATTATCCGAAAGTACTTGTGACATTTTCAGGTGATGGCACTCAGAAATATTGCTTTGGATATCCTCTAGAGCAAATTTAGAAATGGAGATGCCTTACTTTACTTTATATTTCTGCAGTTGTTGTTCTGTCTCTTATCATCCCTGCTTTCCTTCCTTTCCCCCTTGCCAAATAAAAGAAAAGACAAATCCCTTTCATTCTAAATATTTAAAGTCAGTTCCCAATATTAATGGGTACTTCTACAAAAATTATGTTTTCCTAAAAAGCGGGACAACTCAGCTTGCATACCCTTAGTCATTAAAAAGCTATGCATTTCTAGATATGTCTTTCTAAGCCATGTATTGAAAAATCTAAAACCAGGCAATGACCAGACAAGTTTTCATCATAAACATCTAGTGAAAAATAAATGTTTAGAAACATGATGCTTCAAAGTTAATAGGTGGTTAGATTTGAAGGTGGAATAGATTAAGATTTAAGAGCAAGTTTTTAGTCTTGAACTATAATGAAAGTTACCTTGAATGATAAAGCAAGGAAATAGATTTGGAAGGAAACAGGATGGTAATTTTTTAGAATTTGGGTTATTTTGAGTATTACGACATTTTTCTATGTAGTACAGATAACCACATGATTTAAATGTTTCTTTCTGATAAAAATAATGTAGTTGAAAGTACAGATGTGATTGTATGAAGAATAATTTAGCCAAGTCTTGCAAAAAAGGGAGACTTAAATTATAATTTATGTCAATAAATTTTTTTTATTGACATAAATTATATTACTTTACTTATAGTGGCCCTTTCAAAAGAAGGATTGATTGTAGAGCAAAATGGAAAAACTTAAGATTTCCTTTCAGACAATAAATGGAATCAACTGACTAACCTTACCCTTTTTATATGATTGGTTTTTTTCACTCTAAATTGAGATTCTCTAAGTGTGATGGATTTGTTATTGAAATACATTTTGCAGAAAATTTCAACTTATGTACATCCTTTTAGGCTCTCATCGCTTCAATGTCAGTGAATGTCATCCTTTAAGGCGTTTGATCTTACTGAAGACAACTCACTTCTTCAGTGCCGTCTCATATTTTGCACCAAAAGGCTGTTTTTCTTCTGGTGATGCTTTTTCAAGGAGTAATATGACTTTGCTTTTTGTTAAGAAAAGGAATAATTGGTGAATTAGAAAATATATTTTCCTTTTAAAAATACATAGAGTGAGAGAAATTTCTGAATGACATTGTCTGGGAAAAAAATTCCAGCTTCATTAACTGTGGCTTCACTGACCATTAGGGTGTAATTTGATGATACTAAGTACAGAAACTGGAAAATCAAAGGATCAACTTACTATGGCTAGCAGGCGATTAAAGCAGACAGAAATATGGCATCTGTATTTTCTTGGTAATGTTTTGAAACAATGCTGATGGTTTGGGATGAACCAAATAATTTTTAAGTCATAGTGCCAAAGTAATCTCAGAAGCATTGTAAATAACTGTTGTGTTGTCTTGGGATGATTCTATGACCATACTGTATTCCCCATCGCCTGCTTGATTTCTAGTGTACCTTTAAATTGCAAAGGGGGAGGGAGAAGCCGAGAGAACTCTTCAAAACGGCCAGCCTGACCTGGTAACTAGAATGTTTACATTTTTCTCTCTCCCAATCTGACAACATTTGTTGGTTAGAAGAGTTTTGCTCTCCAGCTTCTTCAGCTTTCAGCGGAGAAGGGACTGTGATCTGCCTCAGTGCTTCTTTTCCTTTTTGGACTGTTTTTGGCTTGCTTTTCATCCGAGACCAGCTACCATCTCCGGACCTGCTCGGCAGGACCCTCCAAGGGGGATCGTCGGACCCCGTCTGGCCTGGCCCAGCGTAGGACTCCAGGTTTTACCTACAGAAAGGACTCTAAAATCCATAGTCCTCTTTTAGGGGACAGGGGAGGGGGTTTCAATATCCTTTTTTTGCCCTGTGACAGCAGGAGACTCTGTTTATTAAATAAATAGTTTTTTTCACTTTCACTCGAGAAATTATTTTCCCGAACCCGTGGGGGAGGTGCTGCCGGGGCCTGCTTGCCTGGCAGGCAGGAGAGAGAGCGAGATGCCCCTCTCGGGTTGTTTCCTCTTGGATTTGTGTCCAAACCAGCACATATATTTTGATAACATTTCTATAGTAGAGCTCTCCCTATCAGTTAAGCAAGTTTGAGGTTTAGTACCACTCAGCTTGATTTACAAGTATTGGTCGAGTTTAAAAATAAGGGTTGCTTTTTAAGGAGCCATTACAAAACATTTAAACTGTTTTCTGCTAGAATTTGTTCCCATTCTGACTAACTTCTGAAGCTGTTTCTAAACAAATTTTCCCTCTTTCTTAACGGTCTTTTTTCAACGTATTCTTGTGTTGCATTGAAACCTGTCATCATGAAAATATTTTCAATGTCATAATGAGATTGAAACTTACGTTAAACTCTGTTTTGACTTATTCTGCAAGTTGGTTTTACACTTTGGCACAGAAAGCAAACTTATGTGCAGCTAACAAAAGAAAATGTCTCAGTCACACAGATAATAAGTGTATCGCTTAGAAATCATTGTTTGAGAACGGCGCAACATAAATGTATGGAACTGGATTGCTGAACCCTGTAAACTTATGTAACTCCATTAGAGACAGCAATGCCAGTGTAGAACAGCTGAGCATTTCTCTCAGAAATAGATGTCACATAGTAGCCAAATGGGGGATTAAGTGCCAAGTCATACAAAGCTCTAATGGTGATGTCTCCCCTTATTTGGTTTATAGTGAAGAGTTGCACTTTACTTCTATCCAGCTGCTTCTTGTCTTTCTGTCAAGGTCTTCAAGTCTACTTTTTTCCTCCTGGAAAAATTATTTCAGTTCTAGCTTGTACTTATAATTCTAAGGTGTTCTACTCCTGAAAATTAGTTGAATTCAATCTGACCACTTGCCTGTCCATCTGCAGCATTCTTTAAATGCCATCTTGGCCACATACTAGAGATGTCTAGTGTTACTCAACTGAATACCCAACCTATCTCTCATAGTCCTGTGATACCATCTTGATATAGCTCTTCCCATTTATTTGGTATTTCTTGTTTGTTTGCCATCACAACTGCTTGTTTAGCACCTGAATTTTTGCCTCAGCTGAAGGTATTCTAAGGGTTGTATCATATATCATAGAGGCATAAAGTCATTAATGTGGGGAAAGGCATCCAAGATCGAGTCCAGCTTATGGCCAAACACCATTGTATCAACTAGACCGTAGCACTAAGTGCCATGTCTAGTTGTTTCTTGAACACCTCTGGGGATGGTGACTCCACCACTTCCCTGAGCAGCCCATTCCCATTTTTGACAACCCTCTCAGTGAGAAATTCCTCCTGATTTGGGTGGTGCAGCATTGTATCTGTCTGTCATGCCTTAGCCAGGTCATGATTCTTTTAAAAGCCTTTTTAAAGTGAACTTGTATTTCATCAGTGTTTAAATTATTTGCTTGTTTTGTAAGTAACTTTGCTATGAAAATCCTAGAAAGAGCTTTTGGGATATAGGGTCTGTATGTTGTATCTAATGCAGGTTGTATCTACTATTGATTCTCACTTTTTTCTGTTCCTCCATCTTCTCCTAGTCTTAGCAGGAACAACAACTTCACCTGTTCTCCAAAATGTAAATTGCATATTGTTGAGTATTTTTCCTTCCTTTTCCTTCCTATTTTTTATTTTGTTGTGATACATATTTGTAAGAGATATGTACTCTTTTTCTTCCTCAGAAAATGGGGTACAGTTATTAAATTCCTTTGTTCCATTATAATTTGTTGTGGTGAGGAAAATACTCCACTTTCATGTTTTCTGCAGCACATCCAAAATAACCATGTAAGAAAAAAAATGGAGTTTTCTGCTAACCATGTCAGGGTGCCATCCGTCCCTGTATCCAGTCAAAGACTTTACTCTGCTGAATGGAATGGGTTTGCCCCCAAATACCTCTTTCTGTCACCCTCCTGTATGTGCTGATGCCTCTGTCAGAACCCCTTCTGTCCCCCTAAGGTTGTATTTCACTGGTGAGACCCAGTCTTGGAAGCACTCAGCTGCTGGAGCAGAAGGAGCAACAGGGCCTGATTGCCCACTTGACCTCTTGTCATGGGTGAGCTCCTTCTTGGTTTGCTACTGATTGCTAAAATCACTTGTAGGATCACGTATTGTGTCCTGGCCCCGAGGCCTGGGGTTTAAACCGCTCTTCAATGCCTGGCTTCTGAACTTGTGAATTCCGTTTTCATGTTGGCTCTCAGTGTGTTGAGCTATCAAAAGAGGTGCTGGTAATGTGCTCCTCTGTAGCTGTAGCTTTACCTGCTGCCATGATTTTGATTTGTGTTACCTGATTGATAAAGGCTATCCCTGTTCCTGGATTTGGACAAAGCACGTATTTCCGAGATAGGTTGTGGTAGCATAAAGCTCCTGATTAGCTCCCAGAAAGCCTTTTTGCTGTCTGGTACAACTCTAGGAGAAAGGAAAAGGGCCACAGTGAATGAATGACATATTTGGCCACACTGACCACTCTGTCCCTGTGCCGAGGCATGCTTTGCACCTCTTCTTTGGGTGAGGACATCTCCTGCCTCATGATTAATTGGAATGTGGCATGCCTTTTTCTGATAATTAAATTTTAAGGTACAGGCGCTGTAATAATTTATAGACATGCTGAGCTGTAAATGCAAGCAGATCTTTTAAACCAGTAGGATTTTCAGACAATTCAAAAGAGTTAATATTTCAGTGTGGGCTGTACACAAATAAACAAAATACAGGAAGGATTGTAAGTCAAGCAGTTAAATGTGATACTGATCTGTACTTGGCAGTTCTGAAAGTAGAAATGGATTATCAGCACATCAGATTACAGGTACTTGAGTAGCAGAGTATTTAGGAGCATGAAGAAAGCTCCTCCAGGTGTATGTGCCCCTGTGAGGTGTTATACTTACTGTATATGGTATTAAACATTGGGAAACCTGAAAATAAATGAAGTTTTCCCCTGTGTGTTATCCTCTGTGTAGGTGTTGGTGAGCAGTGCATGGCCTCGGACTTACCCTCTTTTACAGAAAATTAAGTATAAATGTCTATCAATAAGTGTGAAAATGAAACATTTCTTCTTATCCAAGGGTAGGGCGCTAGGTAGAAGTGGATATCTGTTAATGCTCAGTACTTAGAAATTAGGTTGAGCTTCATAGTGCATTCTCTAAATAATTAATTGTATAAACAAAAGTCATTCGAGATTGCTTCGGAAACTAGTTGCTGTAGTAAAAATAATCCAGTATCTGTTTTCAGAGTTTCTAAAGGAATAAAATACTGAATTTTAGTTAGGCATAAATTGAGCTAACGCATGAAGACTGTTGAATAACATAAAGGATATTTTAACAATAAATTTCATGTGGAAGTGTGGTTTTTAGGGAAAAAAATTCAAGTTCTTGCCCTCTGTGGATTTTATCTCAAAGGAAGACTGGTATAGTTAGACCAGCTTTTTGGGGAGAAGATGCTATTGGCAGGGGACACTCCACTTAACAGCTGCAGACCATATTTGTCTGTTCCCTGCTCATTGTGCTGTGCCCCTAGTGCACTGGCACAGGTATTTAGATAGACTTGCAGTGAACCAGATAGCTGAAGAACAAGTGTCTTCCATCCTCCTTTTCTGTGATGTCTAAGAAATCCTGGCCTACATTTCTAGGCTTGTTTCTGTTTTTGTTATCAGCAACACAAAGATCTTGATTGACAAAGCATCTTCTATTTGTGAGATTTTCCATAAAAAAGCAAAAGAGCTTTCTAGATAAATGGATGGTTTTTTTAATTGGAATTTAAAAAAAAAGAAGAAAGATGGGCATACATAGGTTTTGAGGTTTGGATTTTTTTTTATACGCATTATAACTGTCTGTCTACTTTTGTATGTAGTAATGCATTTCTAAGACTGTACTCTGTGATTGTGGTCAGCTTTTATGAAAGGCAGTTTTAAGTAGCTTTCAAGTACTTTCCTGTATCATTGTATTCTTATAATGTACTAAGGAGAAGAAATTTGTCCTGTAAAACGAACTTTTCCTAGCTATTAACTTGGGTATTTTATTTTGTCTTAAATTGATCTTAAATTGTCTTAAATTAACATGTAAATCTAAAATGCTTAAATATAACACGTGTCATTTTTTGACATTATTTGGTCAATTGGAAGAAAATGGGAAAAATTTATGCAATACCCATTGTAACAAAAAAAAGGAGGTTGTTCTGGACTATCACAGAGGAAACATTTCTGCATAAAATTAATTAATGATAATGCTTGCAATTTTTTAAATGTTTCTTACTGATTTTGTAGACAGAACTTTTCTATTTGCAACCCGCTGCACTTTTTACTGTTTCTCAGTATATGTTACTACTTCCTATGTGAAGTAATTCTTACCTACCCACAGAGAGCAAGGGCAGGTCAGGCTCATTGGTCCACACCTTCCAAATCATTAGCAGGTTATGCACAAGCATTTCCTTGTTGGTGCTGTACTTGTGTGGTTCATTCAAGAGACAGGCAGCAGTGACAAAATCTGGGGATGCCTCTGGAGGCTCTGGTGTTTCAGACTGGTGTTCAGGCAGCAGCACCCTGGGAGCACAACAGTTCACCTGAACAAGGCTGAACACAGTGCTGTGACCCAGGGACCCACACATAAGTCTGAAATGGAAGTTTGCTGTGGGCTTCCAAGCAGGGGTTCAGAGATGCAGCGAGGCAGGAGTTAGAGCAAGGAATGAATTATTTATTAAATTTACAATACCATTTATATATTCTAGTTCTATACAGCAATTGAACAGTGCTTACACTTCTCCTAAAGTGATTGGTCAAAATCTTAGACACCCACTTCGAAATGTTTTTTCTCAATATAATGTACACAAGGTCAGAAGATACCAGATATGAATGCTGTTTACAAAAACCCTATCTATTGTTTACATAGCTTACACAGCAAAGGAAAAGTTCTCACAGAATGAATGCAAGAAGAGAAAATTTCCCTGCTAACAGCATTTCAGCATCCACAGTTTGCCAAAGTAATAAGGTTGATGTTTGTGTAAGATGTGTAGTGATGTTTTTTCCCCATAGGTATCAGCTCTTGTTTTGGTGTAAAATTAGAGAACATGAACCATGTACATTTTTGGAGATATTTTCATAGAATCATAAGCTATGGTTTTCTGTACTGTAAAATAATTTGCACTCAATTCTAGTATTAAGGCGAATTACACATTTGTAATTAGAAAAGCATTCTATCGTGACTAAACTGTTGGCAGCAGCAGATGACCAAAGTACAGCTGACCATGCAAGAGTTGGTCAGCTTTCCAAACCATAACATTTGGTTTGGGGTAAAAAGTATTTCTCAGCCAGACTTTCATCTTTCAGCCACAAACAGTGTGGAAGAGTAATTGTTGTTTGCGTTCCATGTAGCTCAAAACACAAAATTAGCGCAGGGACTGACTTGCTTCACCTTACCACATAAATTATAACTAAATAATCCAATAATTACTGGCATAAACAAGGTTATAACTATTATTGTTACTAACTTACTGTGTTGTAGTTCTTTAGACCAAGGCACATGGTATTTCAGTAGATTCTTATTAATAATTACATTACTGTTTGTATAAAAAGTATTAGCTGGCAATCTTGGTATCGTTGTGGAGAGTATGGTTCTGTCTATCCCTCTGCAATGATATGCTGACTGAAAATACAGTAAAACAGGGGGGTTTTTTCTGTCATGTGATAAGAATTGCTATGTGCATTTAGACTGGAGCTGGAAAGATATGAATTACTCAAATGAGCAGTTTATGCTTCTTAGTATTATGCAGTTGTACTAAAAATGCTTCTGGTGTTTTTTAAAGCATTTTTAAAAGCATTTACAAGCATGCTTAGCAGGGGTTCATGCTCTGATTTAAAAATAGAGAGTGCAAAACTTGTTTTATCTGCCTACCTCCAATGTTTGCAACCTTACTGCTTTTCAATTTTCAGAAGCTTACTTGTGAAGGAACTATTTATTTTAGCTAGAGCTTCATTTGCTCCAAGGTACTTCAATTTCTGCTTGCATTTCATTGAAGTGCTGTTTAGTTGCTTTTGCTTCAGTTAGTACAGACTTTTTTCACTGTGTTCCTATATTAATACAGTGCCTCAAATTCTCAAAGATAAAATCTGCTACAGCTATTCAATTTCTTTAAAAATACTGAGGTTTATAGTAATTTGATGGAGCTGGGATTCGGGCTGCTGTAAGACATATTATGATGCAGTGTTCAGTTGCATGCATTTTATTTTTACATTTTGCATAAGATAGCAATGCCCTTCATTTAGGGAACGAGTTGTGCTTGAATTTGAATTGAATTTGTTGTTGTTCAGTGCTTTTAGTAAGGAGCAAGTCAATGATAAGAATTTAAAGATATCTTCCGAATGTGGCATTGCGCATAGATTTATTTTTCACTTGGACTTTTCAGTGAGGTTTCCACTGCTAAATCATAATACCCTTGAAAATGCTTTATGATTTATACTTTCTGCAGATCATAGTGCTGCATAGCTTGAGACTGGAACACTGCCTGAAGTGAAGAACATTATGGCACTTCTATGCACAAGGACAAGAGTCAAGGGCTGTTTTGAGTGTTGGGATTTGACCCAGTGTTCTGCAAGTGCTTATTATAATGACCTGATCTTAAGTGTGAGATTATTTTTTTTTTATAGTACCTTTTAAACTGCATCGTCCAACTTCTCTAACCAAAACTAAGGCCTATTCATGCAAGATAGTGCATATAACATTTACAAAAACTCCAAACCCTCTGTTTTCAAGTAATTTTTCATATGAACAAAGAAGTTGAACACTAGACACCGTTAAAACAACAGGGAAACAAACCTTTGGGATCCAATAGCTGAGACTCTGTTGGTAAAAGGAGGGAAGTGAAAGCTTTGTGATCAGAAGTTACTGTTGGCATCACCAAACACAATAAGAAAATAAAAGGTTGAAACCTTGGGTGAAGGGCGTTTCAGTGATAGTTGTGATTTTGCTAATGGAATTGAATGTGGTTTAGTTGTCA
The DNA here is from genome assembly GCA_013398955.1 of Callaeas wilsoni. NCBI lineage: Eukaryota > Metazoa > Chordata > Aves > Passeriformes > Callaeidae > Callaeas > Callaeas wilsoni. The sequence continues at coordinate 54,348 of VWPU01005412.1, read as the reverse complement.
TTTTTTGCAATGTTTTGGTAGAGTTTTCTGAGTCTCTGTACCATGAAACTCCTTCAAAATAGGAAATCTTATTTTTTTATCTGGGAAGGAAGAAAGCCAAAAGTGTCCTTGATACCTGCAGATAAGTAAGTAGTACTAAAAACAAGTTGTCAAACCTATGGAAAACTTAGGGTTTTTCCTCTTTCATTAAATAGCATTTAACATGTTTAAAAAATTGTGATCTTTTTAGGTTAATTCCTTGCTATATAAAGACAAGTGAGGCTGAGGGTTTTGGGTTTTTTTACATCTAATACTGTTTCAGAACTTTCTTCTTTTTCTTTGCTATTGTAATCTAAAGCCTGTCCTTTTGGGGTTTTGCGGCACAGGTAACAGAATGGGGTATGTTATTTCAGGCATAAGATTTAGAATAAAGTGTCCGGACTTTTGTTCAAACAAACAAAAGAGTACCATGGCCAAAGTCTTGAATCTGCCCTTTCACTTATGAAAACTCTTTTGAGCTTTGTAACTCATCTGAACACTTGACTGTAGACACTTTCTCTAGTCTGGAGCATTAAGGCTTTTGCTTGGTGTCAGGAGAGCAGGTCTGTGCCTTCTTCATATTTCCCAGCCTTGTGGGCAAGTCAGTGCAACCCTCCCCTGTTGCCTCGTTGAATGCTGATGTAGGACTGCTCTAGGTTCTGTCCTGAGTTAGAAAAGAAAATCCCCTCCTACTTCTTTGCTGTTCAGTTTTGTTGCTTCTCGTTAATTTTTAAGATACATAAGTTATACTAATCAGAAGACTTTTTTTTTGTTCAGATGTGTTTTATAGCTCTGCTGCCTGTATATCTAGGAAGTGTGGGGAGAATTGCTGGAGTTCTTGAAGCAAAAGGTTGCATTAACCCCGCCTATTGCATGAATAGTTTATTCACTGATAGATACAGATACAGACACACATACTTATCTGTACTTCCTAGTTAAAAACCAAGATGATGGTCTACAGTGTTGTGGTGCAGTTTAAACATCCCTTAGGATGTATCTGGTTATCTTAAAACTTTCATTGAATGCTGGTGGTTTTGCTGCTTTCACAGCCTTCTTGAACTACTTAGCTCCCTGGGCTCCCCAGATTGCTGCCTGCCCTGCCCTGAACTTTTCTGTTCAGCTGACTTGCTAGCTGGGAAGTCAGTCAGTTTATGTAGCAAGGGACCTTAGACCTTAGCATACACAGAATGTTTACTAGATAAGCTATCAAAAGTGAAATTGTATCTGGGCAGCCATCAAGATTACAATCCAAAATAACTAGTATTTGCATTTTAGATGTCTCTGAAATGAAATATCTAAGAACATGTAGCGTTTGGAAAGGAGAGATTTGAGGTATGGTTTTTGTTCCAGTTTAATTTCTTGTTGTGATATATACTCTGTGTCTTATTCTCCAAGAGAAGACCTCTGTTCCATTTTTTTTTTAGTCTATGCTTTGAAGTATTTTAAATAATTTGGGTTTTTTTAAAATGTGTTTTTAAATGTGCTTTTTCCCCCAGTGTATTTACAGCGACAACATGGATATAAAAACAAAGCTTTCATTAGGAAAATTAGGAGTTTAAGTAGAACAGAAAAACTACTCTACTCTATAAGATATATAAGAATATCATGACTAATACCCATTTATGCAGTTATATCTTTAATAACATTTGTTGTTTTATGTGTATGATGACAACAAGCCAGATTGGTGAAGGAGCTTTCAGAGTACCTAGGTATGTTTTTTCTTGGGATTTAACAGATAACCAGAATGCCTTTTTTCTTAATATCATATTATTTCATGTTTGCAGGTAATATATGCTTTGAACACTAAAAATGACGAACATGAAGCAGCTATCCAAGCCCTTAAGGATGCTCATGAAGAAGAAATCCAACAAATTCTTGCAGAGACCAGAGAGAAGATCTTGCAGTATAAAAGTAAAGTGGCAGAAGAAATGGATCTCAAGAGAAAGATTCAGGTTTTGGAAGAGTCACTGGAAGATCACAAAAAGATGAAACATCAGGCCTTGACAGAATTTGAAGCATATAAGGATAGAGTTGAAGATATGCAGCTTTGTGCAGAAGCTCAGCATGTCCAACGTGTAGTGACCATGTCAAGGGAAGTAGAAGAGATCAGAAAGAAATTTGAGGAAAGGCTACGAAGTTTCATACAGTTGCAGGTACAGTATGAGAAGGACAAGCGTACAGCTCTGGAAGACTTAAAAGCTGCCCACAGGCTTGAAATTCAAGAACTTCTGAAGACTCATCAGAGTCAGAATGCTACTTTAAGTAAGGGGCAAGAGAAACTGGAGGAATTGCATAGACTGGAGCTGGAAGACTTGAACAGTAAAGTTGAAGAGCTAAGGCTGGAAAGAAAAAAGCTCATTGAGGACTATGAAGGCAAACTCAGCAAAGCACAATCCTTCTATGAACATGAACTTGACTCTTTGAAAAGATCTCAGCTTTTTACAGCAGAAAGTCTACATGCTTGCAAAGAGAAAGAAGTGGAGCTAAGAAAAGAATTTCAGAACCAGGAAAGTATGTTACGGAAGAATCTGGGAAAGCTTAAAACTGAATTGCAAATGGTCCAGGATGAAGCTGCCAGTCTACGGGAAAAATGCCAAAAACTTCAGGTGGCTCTTGGTACTGCAGAAAATAATGTTCAGGTGAGACTGATGATATGTTGTTACCAAGACTGTGAATTTTCTTTTCCTATAGATGCAGTCTTTCCATGTGGCTCATGGGTTGAGGTTATTGGAGTGTGTAAACTTAATTTTCCATCACCCATACCTGCTTGTCATCTTCTTCAATTTTTTTTCATTTATTTCTATTTTAAACGTAATTGTTTAATTAACAATATTTTCACAAGCAGCAACTGAAATACTGCATACTCTTTCAGTATGTTACTGTGTTTGGCTCAGGTAGAGTTAATTTTCTCCATAGCAGCTTGTAGGTGCCATGTTTTGGATTTGTGCTGGAAGCAGTGTTGATAATTTAGGAATGGTTTAGTTATTGCTGAGCAGTGCTTACACAGAGTGAAAGTCTTTCTGGCTTTTCACCCCATGCCACCAGCGAGGAGGCTGGGGGTGTACAAGGAGCTGTGACAGAGCACAGCCAGGACAGCTGATCCCAACTGACCACAGGGATATTCCATATCATATGACATAATGCTCAGCATATAAACCTGGGGGAAGGAGGAAGGGGGGAAATGTTTGGAGTGATGGCGTTTGCTTTCCCAAGTCACTGTTAGGCCTGATGGAGCCCTGGTTTCCTGGGGACGGCTGAACGCCTGCCTGCCCATGGGAGTGGTGAATGAATTCCTTGTTTTGCTTTGCTTGTTTGTGTGCGGCTTTTGTTTTATCTATTAAACTCTCTTTGTGTCAACCCACGAGTTTTCTCACTTTTACCCTTCCAATCCCTTTCCCTGTCCCACATTGGCAGTAGTGAGAAAGTGGCAGTGTCATAGCTGCTTACCAGGTTACACTCCAACACAGTTTTATTTAGTGTGTTGGGTTGATCCTGGCTAGATGCCAAGTGCTCACCAAAGCTGCTCTGTCACCCTCCTCCTCAGCTGAACAGAGGAGAGAGACTGTAAAAAAAGGCTTCTGAGTTGAGATAAGAAGAGGAAGAGATCGCTCATCAGTTACCGTCATGGGCTAAACAGATTCGACTTGGGGAAAAGGAATTTAATTTATCACCAATCAAATTAGAGTAGGATAATGAGAAGTAAAACGAATCTTAAAAGAGCACTTTCTTCCCTCCCCTTCATCTTTCCTGGGCTTAACTTTATCCCCAGTTCTCTAACCTCTTCCCCCACACTGATGCATGGGGATAGTGAAGGAGGCCTGCAGTCAGTTCATCGCATGTCTCTACCTCTTCTGCAAGGGGCTTCAGGATGTGGGTTTATGGAAAGCTGTGGTGAAGGCGAAACTGGTTGTATGTTTATCGTTCCTGCAGTAAAGAAATTTTGTTCCCAAGGAAGAGGAAGAGTGTAGTACAGTATCCACAGCAGATTTTAAAGTCAGGTCCTACTTTGATCGCTGTGGGTGAGGTGATCAAATGCGTAATCTCACCACATCTGGTGTCTATGTTTCATTACACATCCTGTACAGTGTTTTCCCTTCTTCTCTCTTCTGCTTTAGTTTCTGAAATTACTCTTTACTGTTTCAGTAACTTGAATTATCAGAAATCTATATTTCCCTTTGAACCAGAAGAGTATTTTCTTTTCCTTCCTGCATGGCCAGAACAGATTACACTATCCAGGATATGCTATTGTGAATCAGTACATCTGATTTAAGGCATAATAGAAGTTTAGAATCATAGAACTGTAGAATAGTTTGGGTTGGAAGGGACATTAAAGATCATCTAGCTCCAAACCCTCTGCCATGGCCAGGATATCTTGCACTAGACCAGCTTGCTTAGAGTCCCATTCAACCTTGAACACCTCCAAGGATGGGGAGTCCACAACCTCTGTGGGCAACCTGTTCCAGTGCCTCACCGTCTTCACAGGAAAGAATTTCTTCGTAATATCTACTCTAAACCTATGCTCCTTCAACTTAAGACAACTCCCCCCTGTCTTGTCTTGACATATCTTTGTCAAAAGTCCTTCTCCAGCACTCTTTTAGGCCTTCTTTAGACACTGGAAGGCTGCTCGAAGGTCTCCCCGAGAACCTTCTCTTCTCTAGGCTGAATATTCTTTCAGCCTGTCTAGACAGGAGAAGTGATCCAGCCCTGTGATTGACTTAGTGGGCTCCTCTGGACTTTTTCCAATGAGTTCTTTTCTTTCTTTTGTTGGGGCCCCCACACCTGGACACAAAGTAGTGCAGGTGGGGTCTAAAAAGAGCAGAGTAGAGGGACAGAATCACCTCCCGTGCCCTGCTGGCCATGCTGCTTTTGGTGCATCCCAAGACATGATTGGCTTTCTGGGCTGTTAGTGCACATTGCTAAGTCATATTGAGCTTTTCGTCCCAGAGTCCTTCTCCCCAGGACTAGTCTCCACCCAGCCTGCACTTGTGCTTGGGATTGCCCTGACCCAGGTGCAGGACCTTGCTCTTGGCCTTGTTGAACTGCATGAGGTTTGCACAGTCTCACCTCTCAAACCTGCCAAGGTCCCTCTGGATGACATCCCTTCCCTCCAGCGTGTTGACTGCACCACACAGCTTGGTGTCACAGTGAACTTGCTGAGAGTGCACTCAATACCACTGCCCATGTTGCTGAGAAAGATGCTAAAAGTGCTGGTCCCAATAGTGACCCCTGGGGAACATTTGATTTTAAGTAATTGCCCAGTTCTCATTTTATGTATCTCCATGTGTAGCTTAATTTGAGTCACTAGTAAACGCTCAGAGTTGCAATGAAGGACTCTAAACTGCTGTGAACACATAATGTATTCTTTAATGTGAAAAACTCTCAGATATCAGAAATGAGGCTTTTAAAGTTGACCTCCAAACTCTGTGGACCATTTTACAATTTTTATTTTTTCATATACCTCTTTGAATATTGTCACATTTCTCTTATGCCTTACTGTCATGCCATGTACCCACTATCTGTTCTTCAAAAAGTACTTTTGAAGCATTATGTGTAATACACAATGAATATGGCAGTAATATTACACTATTTCAGCTTTTATGTGAGTAAAACTTGTTTGCTGAAAGGTCTCTTCAGTACCTTTTAACCTAATGCTCATTTAAATTTACGTGATTGTATATGATGGTAACAGGTATTATGTGTTTCTTCTAGGTTCTTCAAAAACAGCTAGATGATGTGAAGGAGGAGGAGATGTCATTGTTAAGCAAACACAAAGAAGTGGAAAGCGAGCTCGCAGCTGCTAGAGAGCGCTTACAGCAGCAGGCCACCGATCTTGTTCTCAAAGCCAGTATGTATGTCAGTAACTTAATCTGGAAATGAACTTCATCCTTTTATTCTAGCCTTTCTTTTTTCTGTCAGCCTCATGCAGGTTTAGAGTGCCTAAAGACTGTTTAATGCTTTCCATAGAAATTTCCAACAAGTTTTGGGATTTTTAAAACTTTTTTGCTATCGCATGCATTGTACTTAAATTTCCTTTTTTGTGTACTCATTTGTTCAAGTGCTGTACTTTATATGGCATGTACGTATCTTCCAGGCCTTGCACTTACACAGAACAATTCTGCTCTGTATCTGTTCTCCACATAGTCACTGAGACTATGCTTCCTGTTCTTTCGCCTTTTTTCAGGTGACTTTTATTTTTGCTGATGCTGTGGTACTTTGCTTTATACCTACTGTCAGAAGATTTGCAGTTTATTGAATAATAAATCCTTTAAAGTTTTCTCTATAGCTGTTTCCTTGGCTCCTTTGTAGTTGCTGGCATGTGGAAAGGCACAAAAATAGTTTAAGACCTGACTGTACACATGCAAGTTTCTTTTCCCTCTTTGGCATTGTCTCCCTGGTGTGCTCAGTAGTAGGGCATAGGCCCCAGTACTTGAACTTGAACAACTATACAATAGGTAGGGCCTTGGGCTTGAAAAGGGGCCCCTGGCTTATCTTTGGCCTTATTGAACTAGACCAATTACAGCAGTTCCTGATTGTTTTCCACACAAATTCGCACAAGCCCAGGAGCAGTCTATTGTTCCATATGTTGGAACAATATAGTGACCAGCAGGAGCCCAAGACTGCAAGGTTCTATTAGATAAAACAGCTAAAAGGAATAGACTTGCTGCTGAGAGTATGTAAAATGGGAATCTGACCCTCCAAAAATTTTTAGAATTCTTCAGGGCTTAGTACAATTAAAGGCATGCATTTTTAATGAAATTACTATTAGTTGTGAGGCATTTTTAATTTCCAAATTTCATTACATATCTCATGGCTCTTCCCTTCACATCTTTGTCCACAGGCAACAAGGGCTAAAACAATTTCCTTTTTGGCACATCTTGCTTTTAACAACAAGTAGAAATGAATCGTGAAGCTCAGTGATTTTGTCACGTGAGAAACAGCATATAGTCTACTTTCTTAGCTATTTCTTAGTAACTTAAATTTAAAAGCAATACTGTGTTATTAAAACTGAACTGTCATTAAATCTGTCATTTTTGAAGGCTACAATAAAATGAGAAGGGAAACAACAAACTCTTTCCTAGAAATTGAGATTATAAAAAACAGTAAAAAATTATTCTGAGTAAACAATACCTCTCATCTTTCAGTTGAACCAAACTAGAAGCATCCTCTTTTCCAAAACAGTCTTCTATTCACTCCAAAGCGTCTCCCAAAATAACAGAAATTTCACTGCTTTAGTCAGTTACCTACAATAATATAGATATACATCAAGAAGAACAGACAGAAATTTCTGAAGTCATAAACCTTTATCAGCTGGTTATGTGAAGGACAGATGATTATATTGCATAGTTTGAAGTTTTACTTCTTTTGTTTGGTTTTTTATTCCAAAAATATATATAAAGAAAATAAAAGGAAGCCGCCAACCTGCAAGGATTTAGATCATTCTTTACTATAGAGTTTTGTTCCATCCTTTAGTCATATCCCTTTAGCAAAATAAAGTGTAATTCCATAACTTCTACAGCAGATAAAGCTATGTATGGCAGCTAAATTATGGGTTTGATAAAACAATGACATGTTTATCTTTAGACATCAGTGTTCTGCTTTTTGTTGTCTATCTTATTCTAGGATAGAAATGTGCAGGTTTAGGTGGGATATGTTCTTCAGTTCTTCAGTGTTCTTAGAATTGCCTACTTCTGCTTTCCTTTGGGAGTCAATATGCAACTTTGAACTAGGAAAATTGAAACAAAAGGAGCCCCAGCACCAAGTGCTCTACTGTTGTTGGGCATCTTACAATAAAACTAAACAGGTGAGAAGTGGAGAGGAAGATAAGTATTGCAGTGAAGACAAGGGAGATCCGTATGCAAGCTTCCACTAGATTCGTACTATCGCTGGAATATGAATGTGCCCTTCAATTACATGAAACCAATGCTATGAGGTTTTAAAGAGCTGTTTTGTTTTTAGGTCACATTGGAATGCTTCAAGCTACTCAAATGACTCAAGAAGTTACAATCAGAGACTTGGAATCAGAAAAATCTAGATTAAAGGAAAAATTGTCCCAGCTGGAAGAGGAAAGAAATTTATTACAAAGCAAAACACAGAGTCTGGATGAACGACAAAGGCAGCAAATTCTGGCACTGGAGAAGGTTAAACAGCTTATTGGCTTTAGTTGAATAAAACAAAAAAAACCCCTAGGATTCTCAGTAAAAAACTATTATGCTTTAATTTTTGTTTGATATGATCGGACTAGGACCAGTATGTTTCAAGTATATCTCATGTAACAGCAAAGAATGACTAATGTAGAGTGTAAAGTGAGATTAGAGGGAAGTCATATTAGATGTTCAGACTGCTTTGGACAATCTTTTAACAATTTCATTTGATTTATGACCTTTTGTGTATATGCCTAGTATCTAAATTGTCTGAGGAAGGACAAATGTGAAATGATTAAAGAACAGTTAAAAAGCCCTTTGCTGAAAATGCATCGAACATGTTTGAAAATACTAAACAGAAATTCTCTATAGGCTTGATATCTGATTGTTGTTTTCCCAGATTAAATAGAAGAAAAATTAGGTTTTTAGTAAGTATGTATTGTTTTGCATGGATCTTTTTAAATTACCTTTTTGTTTACTGAATCATGTAGTCAATGCTTAATGTTTGCTCAATTTGTTTTATATGGAAGTTAATTTTTTTGAGATTTATGTCTTCAGTAATGTTTTTTAATTTTTTTTATTCCTACTGTTCAGATTTTTTTACCATTGAATAGATTTCTTTTCCTGTACTTTATAGAAAGTAAATGAAGCAAGGGAAACACAACGTGAATATTATGAAAAGGAGCTGGTAAAATTACAAGCAAGATTGGAAGGAGAGGCTGCACAGTTAAAGGAGGCTCATTCCAAGACCTTAGAAGAATTGGCGTGGAAACACCATACTGCAATTGAGGCTGCACACAGTAATGCTAATAAGGATAAGAAGAAACTGCAGATGGTATGTTCTTATTTTCTTAGTAATCAAACAAAAAGCAACTGTTACAGTTTGCATCTTGTACTGTGTGGTTTTGTTTTATGGCAAATTTAATTTGGAATTACCTGCAGACCTCTGAAGAAACTGCTTAGCCTTTAGAAAAATAACAAATACCTTGGGGAAAAAAAGCACTTGTACTGTCATTTGCCTGCATACAGAAGAGAAATTCTCAATTTATACAAATGTATTTTCAAGTATAATAGTTTTGTTTTCCCAGGATTTGTGACCCATATTCAGAAGGGTTGGTGTATCAAGATCAGTTCTTCTGAAGGAGATCAAAGATTATATTATTATAACATTAATTTAGAATTTTCATTGGGAGTCCAGATGTACAAAAAGATATTTTATTAGGACTTGGCTATATGTGTACTCAGAAGATGACAATAGCTATTCTGAGCTTGCATCATAAAATTATGTACTGTACAGCAACTCACTGTCCAGCAACTATACATCTACCCTGGACTGGAATCCTGAAACTGAAATGCTTTTTTTTTTTGTTTGACAAATCTGACCTTTTCTTTCTCAGGATGAGAGGCTCATTTTTGAATTATTATTTCCTAGTCTGATTGTATGTGTGTTATACACAAATTTTGCCTTGCACAGGAAATACAGGATTAAGATTAATTGTTTAATTCAAGGCTTTGTTATATTTCCTTGATGTATTCACAGGAAACCTACCAAGGAATATGGTTGTAGTTAGTGATGTGCATCTCAGACAGTTTGGGTTTGTTTTTGTAAATTATTCTACTAGTATGTTGCTTCTTAGTTTTATTTTTAATAAATCCAAACTATTTTTTTGTCACTTAGTAATTGAACTAGTTCTCAGAGACATATGTGCACCTGATCTTTCAGGTATACTTTCTTTGCAACTTTAAACACGCCTGTTATTAAGACAATGTCTCTTAGGGTTTTCTCTTTAGGTATGTTTTTCTTTTATTTTGGTAAGATGTGGGGTTCTTTTTCTTTTGTTTTGTTTGTTATTAAAATAATGTGGAGAATAAAACAAATGGAAATCACAACCTTTTTTTTCTTAAATCATTAAAGTAGTTTAAATAGGGAACACCTCTATAAGTGTGAGAAATATGAAATTATTTTAGCAAGGAAAAACTAGCTATGAGGAGATCAAGATCTCGGTCAGTCTTAATCAGATTTCACTGATCTTAAATCTTAATCAGATTTCACTGTCTCCTCTCTCAAACCTGTCTCACTAAGCACATGTTGTGGTGATCAAGTAATCCAAGGAGGAAAACAGTCAAGCTTAAATGCAGAGCAGAGTTCAGTTTTTTGTATAAGGAAGAAGCATGGTACCAGGAGCCTTGGGATAGAGAACATGAGGATTCATTGGGACTGCAAGCCTGGAAAATGCATCTGGGGAACAGAAGAGAATTCAGCGGAATTAGAGTAGTACTCAAAATATAGCTCAAATATTTCTTTTTGCTTCAATATTTCCATCTATAAAATGAGCTGTAAAAATGGCATCAGGAGGATTATGAAAATAGAGTTGCTAATAATTTTGCAGTACCGCACAGCTGTACTGACAAGTATCATCAGAGAAATAATTACTCTGTTATCAGAATAGGGTCTAAATAGCACCAGTGGAATTTTGCAGACAGCAGATTTCAGCATTAACAAGACAAATTGATCGAGTTTTCACTGAGCAAGGAGCATTTATTCCACATGTTGACTCATGTGGACCCAGTGAAGAAGGCAGGCCCTTGTTGAGTTACCTTGTTTAGTCATGTGTTAGTGGTAGTGTAACCCTCTGTTTTGTCACTCTGTCCAACTTCTACCATGAATGAAGAGATTGTGCAAGCAGTGTATGCAGAAATTATTTTTTGCCTACTGCATACCCTAAAGCAGTGCCAGAACTAACAAGCTGCTTAATGTGCTTACCACCCATCGCAAAACACTTGAGGCAGCTCTGGGTTTGGATGAGGAAGGGTTGGCCTCTTGCTTCTTGGAGTTGGCTGGATGACACTACGTTGCTGTCTTGCAGGAGGAAACCTTCGGATTCCTTAGACTTTTATACCTTTTTGTGACTGCTTTTCCTCTTTAATACTTTAGTTCTTTCTCCCTATTTCCCCAGTTTTACCAATACCTTCAGTTGTAATTTTTGATCCAGGCTGGCTCTGGTCTATGTATTTTCATGGCTGTTTCTGAGATATCACTGATTTTTCAGAAACCTGAGCCCAGGTCTACACAGAGGCACTGAATTGATGCAAGCCTTGCATTTCAGCTGAGCCCCTAGGAAGGAGTTAATAAAAGAGCTTCTAGCTCCATAGAAAACCTTGAAGCCTTGTATGGCATGACTCTGGAGCACCTTGCTTGGCAACCTTAATTTTCTTCACTAACACTTTGTGGTATTATAAGTTATATATTATATTTCACTGAAATATGTAATAAAGTTCTCAATTTTAACACGTTTCCTTTAAAGTATTTTGTGAAAGAAATTGTTCTTCTGAAAATGTATTCTGAATATTACTAAAGCTGAAGTATCAATTTATAATTTTTCTTAAAAAACATAAAATTTCTAACATTTATATGTATATATACACACACACAGAGCGTAGGCTCATGTAGGAGAAATAGAATTCATCCAGCAGTTATTTTGAGAATTTGGCTATTACACCATAAAAGTTGAATGAAAACAGAGGTGTTACTTGATTCTTTCCATACAGTTAAACTTGAAAACTAATTGTTGATCTCTTTTGGTTCTACATAAATTTTAAAGGTACATGGTGTGAGGCTTTTTTTTTTTCATTTATGGTAACATTCTAAAAAACTTCACAGAGCTCAATCTGGATTTTAAGATTTACTATTTTCTGTGGGGATTATTTGTAGGAAATTGATGGGTAAAGACTGAATGACATGCAGATTTATCAGTGTAATTTTATAAAAAACGAAAAATTCTTCTTTCAACTCAGACTGAAAAACTGTGAAAGTAGATATAGTTTTAAAGCTTTTGATAACTGAGAAGAGGAAAGTCCTGTTTCTCTTTATTTTGTGATTAATCAAAGATGTTAGATTATAAAATAAACTGAAAATTTAAGACATCCATTGTAAAAGGAAATAAATATTCATGCTTTAGCAGTCTAAGGAAAGGGTTGAGATCCCAAGTATTTATGCCAGTTAGAATCATTTCTATATGGTAGACCTGTACTTTGCAATGACTGTATAGCAAGTATTTAATATTTGTTCCATCCTTCCTGTTTCCGAAGGAGTTGGAGCAACAGTTTGAGAAGGAGAAACTGCATTTGGAGGATGATAAGAATCAGCTCCGTCAGCAGCTGGAAAACATGAAGGAAGAGCTGACAACAAAACTGACTTCTGCCAATCAGGAGGCAAGGGTTAACTTGCTTGTTTCATCTACCACATTTCATCAATAGTGATCTTAGACTCCAGGACAGGTGTAGGACTATGCTGTTGAGTGTTTAATGCCTTACTTCTGTTTAGAGTGGAGTATTCTTAAAACATGACAAGTTAGTTGACTGCTTCTGAGCAAGCATTTTATTGTCCCTTACAAAATTAACAAAGCAAGAGAGATGTTAACAGCTGCTGTAAACAGCTCTTTATTTTTAATTCTTTTTATCTTCTCATTAGGTGCACAGACCTCTACACAAAATATGTCAGGAGAGAGGGAAACTTAACTGTATTTAAACCCATATTTGGTTATGGTTAACATATCATAAATTCTGGTCAGTTTCCTGACTTGGAAATCATCTTCATGTATTTTCATCAAAAGATGATATGAAATACTTTTAGTAAGACCCAAATTATTTGCAATGTCTTGATATATGCAATCAGTGTTAATTGTATCATATCTCAAGAGAGTTTTAATTTTTTAATTGGAAATCACCACCTTTTCATAATACAGTATTTTTCAACTAGAAGTACATTCTACTGATATCAAAAACATCAACACAGTTTTCTCTGGAACTTTTGCCTTGTTTCAAGAAAATATTTTATTGGCTTTACTGTTCAGCAAGCCCTGTGCATGATTTCAGTGTGTGCTTTAGGAGAGACTTAAACATAAATTTAAGTATTATTTTGCAGCAACATTTTTCATTACTGTTTTCTATACTGTACAACATCTGGAGAGAACAGGTGTCTCACTCTGGTGACTTGCAAATTGCACAAATGCTAAACTAGCTTAAGAAAATACCTGCCTGTTTTTAATATACTAAAGAACACTGCCCTTCCAAAATTATAGATTAACTTATTAAAGTATAGATTTTATTTGTTAATATATTATATACTACTGTATTAATAATATATTGATACATTACTATATTGATATACATTATAATGTATTTGATTATTATTTATTAAGGTATATATTCTGAAAATATATATTAACATATACTTTCAGAGGAGGATCTGCCAGATAGATGGATATGCCAGAGATTATACACTACCAGAGTAGCTGGACCTCCCACCTTTAGAGTTCAGCAGCTCTGCTGATCAGTCAGTTGTGAGTAGCTGTTTAAACAGGAGACTGTTCTTCCTCCTGAAGTTTGCCAGTATCTTTGCTTCAGAGCTTAGCGTAGGTGCAAGTTTAAACTGGAACTGCTCTTTCCCTTTTAACAGTATGCTTGCCTGCATTCAAATTGATGAAAATATGATGTATTTGTTATGCATATTAACAAAGTCATACACAGCTTTATTTTTCAGTTCAAAATTACAGGAAGTTTCGTTATTTCTTTTTAACTTTAACTTCTCTGTTGTATGCTAACTTTCATTGTTGCTGGATTAGATCTGAGTAGAGCACTTCTGTCATTCTATCATCATTTAACACTGTAGGCTTAAATTTAGCTGTTCTTTATCAATTTCTCTTGGGTTCATGAGCAATAAACATTCTCCTTCCTTGAAAGAAATTACTTCAAATGTTTTAAGAATGAGTTTCTGTTATGCAACTGCTGTCAAATTCAGGCTTGGAAAATTCATCATCATGCTGAATTAACCAAACAGAGGCAAAGCTAAGGAACAGAAAACTAAAATAGGGAACTAGATCCAGCTGCTGTCCAATATTCGAGTTTATATACAATCCTATGCCAAGATAAATGTCATACAGTATATTTTGCATAGTGAAAGAATGAGAGAAAGTGTACAGGCAAGAAATTTGGGTTGGTCTGTAAATCCACTCCATGTAGTACAGAGGAGATATGTTTTATTTCATTACTATGTTTATCTTGAGCACATGAAAGAAGTGCTTCACTTGGAGCCACAGTTACCCTCTAGATCTCTATTGACAACTAACAACAGTTTCTCAGTGCCTCGCTGACCTAGAAGCAGCTTCCCTGTGAAGTGTCTGATACATCATTAGCTTAGCTCTTACGTTGCTACTGTTGCTTCCTTTTTTTGGTTTGCTTTAGTTACAGAAGTCATGTAACAGTAGGCTTCTATTTATTACTTTCTGTGGATGCTAGCTTAGTTCTATCTTCCCTGCTGAGAAAGCTGCTTTTGAACCCATGCCATCCTCTTTTCTTTTTGACAGACTTTCTGGTGGCAATTATCTTAGCTAAAGGATAAGGGAAGATTGAAGCCTCATTAGGCTTGCTTGTAGTAGTAAGCTATTTAAGAGCAGTGTAATCTTAAATACTTGCCAGAGATTTTTTTGGGAGTTCAGGTTAAGTCAAGATACTGGCTTTCTCACACGTGTTTCAGGATGAGACTGGCTGTTCAGTCTGTAGGATTGTCTCCTTTCACTGTAGACCAGCCAAGGCCTTTTAGAATGTTGATGTTTTTATCACTTGGCAGAGTCATCTAGGGACTTGCTGTCTCCATGCAAAGGATTTCTGATGATGTTATTAAAGATAATTTTAAACAGCCTCCATCATTGCTTTGTCAACAGCAGAGTATGTCTTGAGCCCTATGAGTGGCATTCCAGCTCGCTCCCATATCCTTTAGATCTAAAGGACTGCTATTCATATTGATGGAAATGGTTTGCTGTTATCAGATACATAGACAGCAGTGCACTACCAGGATACTAATACAGTTTGGGGACAGTTTTTCTTGTAGGGATTCTCCTTCAGGTAGCTTTGCTTTATAGGGAAGTACTGGTTGTTTGAACAACAGTAATAACTCAAAGGAGCACAGAGACAAGCGCTCGAGTTTACATGAGTTTTTCACTGAGATCTCTCATGCCAAAGAAATTCTGGATTCCTTTCTGAGAGGAAAGGAGGAGTTTCTCTTTCTAAACACTTCACAGGTTGTTGACAGAGGGTGAGAGTTCTGGGAGAGAGGGATGGTGTCTCTGTGTGTATTATAAACAGTATTTGTATGTAATTATCCTAACAAACAGGGAGGGTGGTTATAATCCTTACCTGTCCATGCCTGTAAACCAAAGGCTAGTCTTTTCTTGTGACATTTGTCCCATTGTGAATGAATTTATCTCAACATACAAAGGCAATAGCATAGACTATTGCTTCTGCAAAAAAATGCACTTCCAATTAGCTGCTGTTCTTTGTTCCTCCCTGCCTTCCATTTTTCTGTTTTTCCAACCTACATGCTTAAAAAGCTTTTTCTTTCCTGTAGCTGGTGAACAATGTTCAGTCTCTCATATTTTTATTTGAAACAAAGAAGTATAGTGTCATCATTTTACAGATGAGAAGCTGAAGCACAAACAGGCAGAAAAAAAGAGTATTGTTACATAGCAGTTAAGGAAATTATTACATTATACTCTACAGTTGCTAGGTTGAGTTTTAAACAGGCCGGACAGGTAGCAATCTGAAAACAGAGAAACTTATACTCTAGCACAAGTTAATTTATATATTAGGGTAGAGTTTATGTGTTTTGAAGTATTTCTCATTAATTTGCTTAAAACATGCTTTCTCACAGTAAAGTTACAGGCAATTTCAGATCTTTTATGTAGCCCCTTTCCTTCCAGTGTGCATCAAACTCACATTGGATATACTGTTTTTACTTGTAAAAATCCTTTAATTGAGTCTTTGCTATTATAATATTACAGGAGTTTGTTTTTAAATACAGAAGCATTAAGTGATATTAAAGGAATACAGGCAGTGCAACTGGAAAGTTGTCTTGGTCAGAGTTAGGAAACACTGAAAAACACTATGATGGCTTAGCTGCCATTGGTAATAATTATGGAAATTACAGGGATTTTTTTGTAATATCACAGGTGTGTCGTCTGCAAGACCTAGTACGAAAAAGTGAGCAAGGCCTTGGGACTGCTGAAGGACACATCTCCAGTCTTCAAGAAGCTCAGGAAATACTCCAGAAAGAACTAGAATTAACTAGAGCAAGACTGCGAGAGACCACAGATTCACTGTATAGTGTTGAGGTAACCATGCTGTTAGAGAATAAATCGTGCAAAGCACAGTCTCAGTGATTTTGGTCTTCTTTTTAAAATGGCTAGAAGAGTTAGGGGGTACACATGATAGAAGGAGCTTCATATGACTTCATCAAAGAAGAGATTTCTGTTTCAAGCAGAGAATTAAAAAATGGAAACTAGGATAGGTTATTTTGGGATTAGGGTTTTTTCAATTTTTCTTTTATTGATTGGTTGTTTTGGGCTGGGTGTTTTTTGTTTTCACAACATTTTTCGTATTTAACAGTAGTGCTGCAAGCATATCTTTGTGTGGTTAATGTAAATTGTAGCTGCCAAAATATGTCCATACAAAATATGTTCAGAGCTTTAATAGAATTTCATGAAGGGATATGAGTTAACACTTGCAGTTCCAGACAGTTCGTGTCTAGATGCAAAACAAGTTCCAGAGCTTAGTAGCTCTGGAATTCACAAAAACCTTTTTGATGAGTTTTTTGAATACATATACACCATGTTTTCGTTGGATAATGGACACAGTCTTCGTTTCAGGCTTGAATTTAGAATTTCAGGAAAGACTTGAGAATAATTTCTAGATATATGCTATGATATCTTGAAAGATAGTAGACTGTCACCTAGAAAATGTGACCTCTTTATACCATTAAGCAATTAATTTGCCTAGGCAGAAATATATTGTCATTTTAATTGGCTTAGTTGGAAATAGAACTGTCAGTTAGTCTGTCAATAGCTTATTGACTGCAATACTGGGTAAACATTTCCTTTTTGTTTCCTCAGTAAAGAATGTACACTTACAGATCACAGAAGTGTTTGAAGTAGAGCAGCAAATATTGCAAAAAATTTTTTCACTGAACTTTTCATATTCTCTTAACAAAACCAGCCTGAAACAGGATATTGGTGTATTTTTTTATTTCTTTCAGCTACAATCATTAGAGGTGCACAGTATTACAGTTTATAATTTCCTGTATATTTCTTAAAATATCTCTAAATGTTCTTAGGAACTGATATTGCTCTCTTCACCTATTAAAGCATTTTAATATTCATATATAGTAGGTTACTGGCAATAACATTTATCTTAACAGATTTTAAAATATATCAAAATGCTGCAGAAAAGGTCTCATTTTAAAAAGTATTAATTCAGTTTTGGGGGTTTATGTTTGCTTCTCATGACCAAAGCAAGCACTGCTGAACAACATTCATGTAAGTAGGATTTTGAGGTAGTACCTAATACTGTTCTAGTATGGTAAATTTCAGCAGAAATTGATGAGAATTTTAAAGGTGGTGTTCTCTGTGTTCACACTGTGAATCCTTGTTTCTAGCAGGCTTGTCCCATCAAGAAACAGAAAGAAGGTGTATATGAACTTTGTATCACATACAGATAGCTCAGGCTTTGAAATTCAAATACTGGATATTTGATGCTTAAAAAAAAATTTTAAAATAAAATTCAAAGCATTCTTGACAAGGACCTAAGCCACCTGCTCTAATACTGAACTGAGTCCTTCAGTGAATGGGAGCTGTTGACCTTTTGAGGTTCTTTGCAACATAAATTATTCCTTGATTCAATGTAACAGTATTTGCAAAGATTGCAGAATGACTTATTGGAAAATTGCTTTTTAGAGGAATACAGACTTCTGTTTCACAAGTAAGAAATATCAGATGTATAGGCATTAATTGTGCATAACTGTGAATTTCACATTGAAGAAGTTACAGTTCAAATTTATGAGCCAATTGTAATTGATATTTTTATTATAAATACACTCATTTAATGTTTGAAATACACTTTTGCTGCTGATCAGTCTCTATTGTAAAGTTTGTATTTGCAGGGAGAACTAGATCAGGAGAGACAACAGCACGAGGCAATGATTGCTGCCATGAGAGAGGAGGAGAAGTTCAAAGTTGACAGAATGGCGCGTGACTTGGAAATAAAATGGACAGAAAATCTTCGGCAAGTATCACCATTTTTTCTTTTATTCTTTAATGAACTGACCTGTGTATTATATGCAAATGTACTATCAAATGAAATGTAAAGCAAAAGTTTCTGTTATTTAAGATTTTCCAATTATCACTGAGATCTTAATTCTTTCCCACTTCTTGCACAAGGTCCCACTGCATTTTAGTTATTTGACCTTTGTTTTTAGACAGGAATGTAATAAGCTTCGTGAAGAGCTGAGGCTGCAGCATGAAGAAGACAAGAAGGCAGCCATGACTCAGCTGTTGCAGCTGAAAGAACGTGAAAAAAATGCAGCAAGGGATGGATGGCAAAAAAAGGTTGAAGATCTTTTAGACCAGGTAACTATGGTGTCTTTGAGAATTGGAAAGCCATTTAATCGTTTAATTAAATTTAAACCAATTTAATTGTTGGTGGCTTATTACCAACTAAGTAAATTAAATCAAACACGATATCTGGCTTTGAAATTAAATTTGTTAGCATAGGGCTTTTTAACCTGTTCACGATCAAATATTTTACACAATATGTGGAGATAACTTGAATTATATGAATGTTGTTCTTTACATTAAATGTGAATAAAACTTTTTACAGTTTTGAGGGGAGGAGGGAGAGGATGTTGACAGTCACACTTCTTCAGTACAAGATAGTTTTGATTTTATCTGCTCACCTGTTGTGCTGTTAAATATCTACCAATGCTAATTGTTTAGACTTACAGGTATCACCTATCTTTACAAAAATAATAATCCCCTATGTGTACAAAAATAACATTGTACAAGTCTCTGAGAAGTCAAAATGTCCCTCAGTTTCTATGACATATTTATTATGGCTATGTCTTAAGTCATTTTGGACATTATTTTGAGATAATTTTGTGTAAATACTGAGCTTTTTAATGGTAACTCATATTTATAATCTCAGTTATGTTAGATAATTCGAAGAAAATACTTGCTTTGTGCTTTTTCCAAACCATAGAACTGGTTTTATTGACTCCGGTTTGAAGAAATAGCTGATAATGAACAAACACACTTTAAAGTAAGAGTAACAGATTTTGAAACTCATTAAATGACTGTGATTCCAGGGTGGTGTTGTGAGATGGCTTTTAATTTGCTGTATAATTTGGGAAGTCTACTAACTGAACACGCGTTTGATTACACAACCTCTTACAAGAGCACGTCATGATATATTTTGCTGACAGGGGAATTTAAGCTTGTGAAGTCTTGTGGTTGAGACTCATAAAAGCTGGAGGTTTTCAAAGTTCTTGGTCTGTTACTTTTTACAACATGAACATAATAAGAATTGGACGCATTTGATTTTAAGTTTCACATTACCCAAGCTTCATTTACTTTCCTTACTTCAACCTGTAAATAGCATTTTGTCTTGAAAGGGATATGTTAAACTTTCCATCATTTTAACATACTTTTATTTCTACGTTTCAAAAATACCATGTTAAATCTAACCTACAGTTTCAGACTGGAAAATTACTATGTTGCAAATTAACTTTTTTTTTTTCTGCCTGTGCAAGAAATTTTGGAATCAGAAAGCTAACTGTAGTAAGGAGAATTTACTAGAGAATGTTCAGACATAGGAAAAGGTCATATGCAAAATTGTTGTGTTTTTATTTTTTTTCATCTCTTTTACTGTATCAGAACTGCATACAAAGAGATTAATAGCATGTTAGGACTATTTTTTTTTTTCAATCCAGCTGTGGCTTTTCCATACCAGTGTTTTAATTGGATAGGTATTTAATAAAGATTGAAAAGTTAGTGTTAGTAGTAGGGAATTAAGCTTTCCCTCTGTAAGAATCAGTATTTTATCCATTACAACTGGAGGAGAGAGAATTCCAGACCATAGTGTAAAAGATGGGTAACTTAACTCTTGGAGAGATGGATTTGTAGTAAGTTCCTCCTGACTGCAGTACACAAAAGGTAGTCTCTGAGAGTTATACTGACTGTAGTGACCTGGATCACAGAATCACAGACTTGCTTAGGCTGGAAGAGGCCTCAGGAGGCTGCTCAAATCAGTCAGCACTAAATTAGAACCAGGTTGCTTAGGGCTCTGTCCAGTCAGCTCTTGAATAACCTCTAAGGATGAAGATTCCACAGCGTCTCTGAATAATCTCATTTGTTGCTTAATTATCCTCATAGTGAGTTTTTTCTTTATATTTAGACAGAACCTTCTCTGTTTCAGTCTGATTGTTGCCTCTCATTGTTCTGCTGTACACCATTGTAACAAGGCTGGGTCCACTTTCTTTGTAACCACCTCATAGGTACTTGAAAGGTATTAAGTCCCACAAGTCCCATTTCTTCTTTAGCCTGAGCAAATAGTTACCTCAGAAGGATATCTGTTCCAGTCCCAGCCTTCTTGGTGGTAGCTCTCCACTGAGTATCACAGAATCACAGAATGAACTAGGTTGGAAAGGACCTCTAAGACAATCTAGTCCACCTATGACCTAACACCTCCTCATCAGCTAAACCATGGCAGTGAGTGCCACATCCAGTCTTTTTTTAAACACCTCCAGGGACAGTGACTCCACCACCTCCCTGGGCAGACGATTCCAGCCTGCAATCACTCTTTCAGTGAAGAATTTCTTTCTAACATCTAACCTGAACTTCCCGTGGTGCGGCTTGAGGCTCTGTCCTCTCATTCTGTCAGTGGCTGCCTGGGAGAAGAGACCGACCCCCACCTGACTACAGCCACCCTTCAGGCAGCTGTAGAGAGTGATAAGGTCACCCCTGAGTCTCCTTTTTTCCAGGCTAAACAACCCCAGCTCCCTCAGCCATTCTTCATAGGGCTGGTGTTCCAAGCCCTTCACCAGCCTTGTTGCCCTCCTCTGGAGGTGTTCAAGAATCTCAACATCCTTCCTAACCTGAGGGGCCCAGAACTGGACACAGCACTCAAATATGATTAAGTTTATCAACATGTGTCTTGTACCGAAGCTGAATGAGCTGGAGGAGGAGACAGAATATGCCCTCCAGGTGATGTGCAGTAAGTGCCAAGTTGAAGGCACTGATCCCTTCCCTCAAACTACTGGTTGCTGCTACTGCCCAGTGGGCTGCTGGCACTCAGTGCTGCTGAACCACGCTGCTGGTTCATGTTTAGCCTACCATCAGTGAGGTTGTGCAAAGCAGATCTGTGACCCAGTGTATGGATTTGGTCCTTCCTGTGTCAAGGACTTCACATTTTTCTGTGCTGAATTTTGTGAGGTTCCTCCTGGCCCTTACCTATAACATAGATAGGTCCCTCTGGATGGCAGCCCTGTCTTTCAATGTATGGTGTCCATTCCATTGTGTTGTCCTCCACCTTCTATTCTTCCCACCTTGGTGTCACTCACAAACTCTGTAAGGATACTCCCCTGTCTCCTCCTCCAGAACTGATAAAGTACTGAAAGGAGCAGGTCCTGGAATGCCTTAGAGATTCTACACTGAGCTAGAACTGCCTGAGATATTACAGTAGGGCTGTGAAATTGTGGATTTGTTACACCCTGGTTTTAATTTGTGGGAAGATGTATTTAAAACCCATTTGAAAGGCATGAAGTCTGTATAAAATTAGGCAGAGAGGGTATCCAGCTTCTCTTTCTGCATTTCAGATTTTTATACCTGAAATAGTGGTCCGTTCTATACCAGTAGTGTTATACAATGATTTATCAAAACGATACAAGACCGGGGTCTCTGCTAAATAATTAATATATCCAGATTTGACAACAAGTGTGGCCAACATGTGTTCTTTATGTTGAGGAAGTGTCTAGAGGTTCACTGCTAAGTTGTATAATCTCTGTTCATAAAGGTTGAATTCAGAAATTAAATGCTCATCAATACAGGTGCAATTTTCTAATATGTATTGTTGCATCTCTGATTTGATTTAAAAAGAAGCTCCAAAGAAGCGTGTCGCCAAGCTTGAAGTATAGGAATGGTTATGCAATCATACAGGGCTGAAGGGCTAAAAAACCAGGTTTAAATATAGTTACCTAACCTGTAGAAAAATACAACATAGAGTATGCCTGCCTGGGAATGCTGCTGACTGGGCCCGGAAAACTGAATGAAGAGACACAGATATAAATGTTAATTAAAAAAAACCAAACTAAACAGTTTCAATCAAAAAAATTATGCCCACAAAGTGTACTAAGCTGATTTGAATTTTTTAAATTACGTTATTCTGATCTACAAATTTCTGCCACTTCTATGTGTCGCATGTTTGATAGCTGGAATCCAACTCTTGCATAAAGCTAGGTAATAGTTTTGCTCTCATACCAGTAATGCTAAGTGGTCCCTTGCAGAATGCACATATGATTATTCTTATTCTAACAGTTATAGCTTTGTTATGATAAAATAATATAATAAAAAATAAAATAAAATAATTTTTTGAGATAAAATGCAACTCAGCTGATTAAGTGCTTAAACACATTCTTGCCTGTTTCAAAGCACCATCTACACTTAAATGTGGTTGGTAGTTTAACTAGATCAGTGTCTAGAGACCAAGTGTGTTGTTTTTATCTCTGATATGAGAAATTATTCTAGAAGACAAAAAAGAAAATTATTTTTCGTTTTTTCCTTGTAAATTGCACCAAGTACTTCCACGTCAATCCGTTTGAGAGTTTCATAATGAAATATGCAGTGAATTCAGATATGCTAGCTCCTTTCCATTCCTCTTAGCACTGTAATGGGGTTTTAACGCTTTTCGTGAAAACATTTTACTGCTGAGAAAGCTTCAGCCAGGGCCAAAATAGCTGGATTTTCTTTTTTTTTTTGAAAGCATGAGCATGTTCTCTCTTTTGCCTGTCTGTCTTGTGTAACCTTTAGTTCTGGGCACTGAAACATACAGGTTATGATTTGTATTCTTCTTATCTGTTTCTTTTTGAGATGTGTTTCTTTCAGTAAACTGAATCAAGGGTTCTCATTCTGGATGGGCTTTTCTCTATTTGAGCAGATATTGGTTCTCCCATCTTCCTTAATTTTCAGTAACATGTTTCAGTAAAGTAAATGTTTTTGTCATTATTTTTTGCCATATGTAGCTTTCCCATTCTTACGTAGCTTCATACATGGCCAAGCATGTGTGACATTCTTCTTTCTTAACTTTGTCAGCTTTTCACACCAAAGATACGTTTTCTAGTAATGGAAATATCAGAAGCAGTACAGTGAGAATGGGCAAAAGTATACTACGTACATTTTGGTAACTGTTGTTTGTTTCTCCTACTGCAAAGACTCCTTTTTTGAAAAATATGTTGAGATTTCCTCTTCAGTTTGTTTCTGTGATGGTGTGCTCCTTTTTAAATTGTCAAAGTAAATAGGAGAAACTTTGACTTGTATCAAAATGTAAATATTTCCTTCTGATGTAGTTATTATTCGAATTGTAGTTTTCAGGAAATGACAAACTCAGTCTTAACATACTGGTCTAAAAATCTTGAGTATTCTGCTGTTGATGGAGTGCTGAGAAAAGTCCCTGAGCTCCTGTGCACATCTATAAATGACTTTTGTTTAGACTTCATCCAGAGGCAGTTACTGCTCCATCTTCACTTGCCCACGTAGAGGTGCTTATTGCAGAGCTGATGTGCATCCACATTAGCAAACTTAGGAAACACTACTTTCTTTCAGCAGCACAAGGATTACTGTGCTCTAATACTGCCTGTTCCACAGCCTGGGTAGTTCTTGCATTAGAAGATTTGCTATCAAATGGATGCTGGAAATTTCTACAAGAAATAACGTGCACACACCTTGTATCAGTTTCCAGAAAGAAGGGAGATAAACTTTCAGCACAGAATCATTTTACTCAGCTCCCTGTCTCTTGATATCCTCCTGAACACCCTGTCTAAAGGCTTGTCTGTCAGAGACAGAGTGGAGGTAAATTTCAAATAACTCCCTCCTAATTTGCTTTGGCAATTCTTGTATTCAATAATACTAGTAAGGCTACCATGACATCTAGTGGATGGTAAGAGATGTTGGGCAAGGTTTAAAAAGCACTTAAAAATCTAAAATGTGGAAGTTCAAAAGAATAATAAGAAAAATTATACCAAGGAGGGAGAAAAGAAAAGAGGGCACCCTGGTATGCAGTTCAGGGTAATGTTTTATGCCTCTTCAATCTGTAGATACCTGTTTTTCCAAAGGAGCATGCTTTCTTTGACTGTTGAAAACTTTGACAGGTTCATACAGCTCTTGAAAACTGTGGTCTTAATGGGACTGTGCTATAACTCATGCAAGCCTCACAGAGAATTAGGGGAGATTTGGGAGTTTCTGCATAGATCCATTGTCTGTGTGCATCCTGCCACTCACCACTGGTTTAGAAGAATTGGTACTCCTGTATTCCAAGTGGGAAACCTGTGCTTTAAACAGGTCAGAAACTGCTCCACACGAGCATGTGGATAATCTCATAGTCCAGACTCACTGCAGCCCTCAGAGGGCCAACTACTGGGGGTGCTTCCCCTGGTTTCATGACTTTCTACTTCTCAGTAAAGAATCCTTCTTGTTCTGGGCTCCCTATTCTCTGCAGAGATGTGATCCTGATGATGAGTTGGTGCATTTGTTCTGTCCACATTGGTCATTGTAGTGTTGTCTGAAGCCTGGACATGAAAACAAATGCCTAACATTCAGCTGCTCATTACGAGCCTTTGGTTTTGGTGAGCCCATTCAGCCCAGACCGCGCCTTCGTCATTATTTTACTCTTTGTTTAAAAGATTCTGAATATAATGGAGGAAATTCATTAAAGACCATTTACAGTTAAGAGCTACTCAGCAAAACAAGCAAATAAAAGCAACAGAACAAATCAGTGTTTTCAAAGTATTTTTAGTAGGACACAGTAGGAATACTAACAAGTGTGAGTTTGTTTTCTGTTTTATAATAAATGTCTTTCTGGACTTTTTAATCTCTCTTTTGGTTCCTTCTTAATTTTTTTTTTCTCCCATGGTGTTGTGTTTAACTGAGTTAAAAAAATATGTCTAGGCTAATGTTTGAAGTTGATATTTTCATATCCAAATAAACCTGTCTACCTGATCCTAAACTTCTAATTGAAATTTAATGTCATGAGTTTTTGTTTGGCAGTAAATCTGGAGGAGATGGAAAGACTTTTAATTCTATATGTCAATGGATGAAAAGAACATGAAATTCTTAGTACTGTACATGAGTAAAAAATTTAATTTGATATTTGGAAGTTCACACTTCCAAAACTGGTAAATAGAAATCTAAGCCAAATCCAACAGTAATACCATCCCCCTCTCAAAAATTTTAATCCTATATCTATATATGTTTTTCCCTTAAATATAAGACAAAGACTTTGGCAAGCATCTAGTTTTAAAACACTTCCCTTAGCCTCTTTGCTCTGTACTTGCTCAAGCTGCTTTTGCTTTTGGTTCGCAACCAATGAAAACAGTGGACCCTGGAAGGAATGAGAGAGAATTTATCAGAATTTGTTTGAGATTCAGCAGATGATTAAAATTCTAGATTAAGGGCTGTGATACTTCTGTGCTCCAGGAAAAATCAGTCAAGGTGTGTATATAATCTTTAAAATCCTGACAGCATTATGACAAATAAATCAGTGAAGCTCTAGCCCCAGTCCAAAATCTTTAAAAATTATCAAGGCATTCAAATGCACTTGTTTTGACTCTGACCATTGAACTTGCAGTTTGTTAGATTAAAAGTGTGTATTCCAAAATCCAAACAGATACAAATATGCAAAATACCTAGGCCAACTCATGCCATTCTATGATTTTGCCTAGAAGTTGGACAGATTCCTAGAACTGGAAAAGAGAGAAACTCCATCTTTTTAAAACAGGATAAGTTTCCCACCCTCTGATATCCTGGAGATAGCACCTCCCTTCGGAATTGCTCTGAATCCAGGAGGAAATCAGGACCAAATAGATCCCAGAGATTGTTAAAGATTTCAGAATGCCTTATATATACTTCATTTTCCTCATCAGAAAACTGTTGAGTTTTGAGATAGGGAAAGGGCTCTAAATGCTGCTTTTTCTTACCAGTCAGAGAGGGCAAACTTTGCTGTAGCTCTCCAGTTCCTAGCATGTCACAAGCCTCGAGCCAAGTACAAAACATTGTAGTAGCAAACAGCTGCTTTCCAAATCTCTGCGGAGTCATCTGCCGCGTAAGCACTGTGCAGCCAGAGACTGTACATCTGCTGACAAATCAGTCCTTCTCTTCAAAGACGTATCTCGAGGGAGAGTTTTAGGGTTGTTGTTGCCATTATTAGCTGGATAAAATAGACTTATGCCAAAGGTCCCTCTGGCTTCTGTGCTAGTCACTTCAGAAACTCGTTTCCTTTACTAATGTCTGATGGGTGCACATAGGATTTATTCTTCAGAAAGGTAAGCAGCATCTCTGGGAGGTCATTCTTAAAATGAAGCAAGGACTGTGTTGCAATCTAGATCTGCTTTGATAAAACAGATGAAGTAGGAGCTTTCCCAGTTAGGGTCTCAGGTTTTACACAAGAATTCCTGTTTGCCAGTAGTGTTTTGCAAATTCAGTAAACCAGCTAGTAAGTCAGATTGTGACACAATGTGACATTGAAATGTCAGTGAGGGAAAAGTATTACATAACTGATATTTGGGTGATATGAAGACTGATGCTGAAGTTAAGTGTCAAGCCTCTCGAATCTGGTTGACGGTAATTTTTAGTTCAGAGAAACCATAAAACAAGAGAACTTCCATGCATTCAATAAGTTAATGTCCTGCAGGAAACAAGGTAACTGAATGAAAATGTGAAAATGTCACTGGTGCAGTAAATGTCCTTCTTGAGGAAAGTGACACCATTTCATCACCAAGAATGGCCCCTGTGACAGCTGTGATGGGAACACAAACAACTGTTCATTACAATAAGCAAACACAAAGCTTGAATAGTTTCAAATCACTGAATCTATTCTTTACTGCAACACACATTTGCCCAACTAAACTGAAAACTCAGCTCTTCTAGGAGAGATGTTGAAAGAGAGCTGGGAATTTCAATCTTGTTCCATGTATTGCTTGCAAAGTCTTTCAGTCCTGCTGAGTAGCCTGCAATGATCAGTGGGTTCTAAAGATGCTGCATATAAAGATGCAGATTCTATTCTCTGCTGCATCTCTGCTCTTCCTCTGGGTCATGATGAAGCTCTCTTGGTTACGTCTGAGGCTTAGCTTTGCATATGCTGAGGGTGGAGAAGATAATGCTTCTACTGAAAAATGAGACAGCAAAATCAAGCGAAATCAGGTTAGCTAATACATATATACCAAGTAGAGATGTGTTTTCAGAAGTTCCTGTACTTTCAAGAAGTAAATTAATTCACTTGTACACCCTGTCAAAGAGAATTGAGCAAGGGTTTCTTATACCCCAGTAACATCACAAACCAAATCTTGAGTTCCAAACTGTAGAAATAGAGTGACAGTTAAACCCACCGTCTTCCTTCCTTTTTAATCATCACTTTTCCCCATCATAAGCATACAGACAGTAATAATTATACCTGCATTCTTTTTTGGTTTTTAACATTTTTTTTGTCCTGAACATGGATGGACCTTGCTATGGAAGTACTTATAAGGATGCCTGAAATTTTTATGAAATTTCTTAATAACACTTAAACTAGTGTTATTTTGGAGCTCTGCATTCTGAATGCGTTCTGCGTACATTTGAATATGGAGCTGCATCTGATTAAATTGCTACAGGTTCTGCTGGAATCAGTCCCCATGCCAATTGACTAGCCTGTATAATTTTATTTTTACTTGGAACTTCTCTTCAGTGTAGTACAATGTGAACTTTTCTGCTTCAGGTGTAAAATGTAAGTATTTCTTAGTTGTACCACAGTGCTGCATAGATACGTCCACCAATATAAAGTCCCAAATGTTCAAGAAAGTGAACATTTATTTAGCAGGAGATCATTCCTGCTCATAACAGCTTCCCCCCTAACCAAACCAAACAGATGGGAAAGGAAGCACAGAAGAATTGGGTAGATTTGTTCAGACTGGCAGTTTCAAAGTCTGATGTTGGAATCAGAGCTGTTAGATGCTGGTCTCTTGCCTTGTCTGCTGGAGTATGATGCCTCCTAGTGTTCCACTGTTACATAGAAAATTAATGCTTATAACTCTCTTAAATTTTAATAAGCTCCTTTTGGATATTTCACAATAATGTATGTTTATGTTATGCCTTTTTTTAGATTCTTGAGATTGAATAACAATTTCTTTTTGTATTTTGGCAAAGTGTTATCCAATAGTTCCCACCTATAGGCTTTCAGGCTGGTGTCAAAATACCTGCTGTCTCCTGGAGAAAGCCATCTTCTTGACTGACCTATGAGAAAAGGAGAAAGTGGTCATGCTGGATTTGAAATTGCTCTCACTTAATTTCTGATGACTCTGTTCTGTGCATGTGTGTGTGCTTATCTACATGATTCATATATATAAACACAGAGGCATATTTATATACATATGAATTATGTATAGTATTTGTATGATCAATAGTATTTCATAAAGCATTTACTTGGCAATATATTGGGATTTTTTGCTTTTCATTAGTAATCACCACTAGTATAAGTGGTACATTAAGTCATTTTATTGCTGGAGACTTTCAGGAATAGTCTTTTATGTACCCATTTGGTTCTGAATTTTAAGAAAGATAAAAGAAGTATTTTAATAGAAATATCTTCATTAAAGACTAAACTCATTTTCTGCCCTTTAGCAGTGAAATTTCATCTTTAATATGATGTATTTAATATACTTGTGATATTTAAGAGACACAATTGATTGTTGATTGTGCCTTTATATTGTGTCTGTTCATGTACTTAATGATTTCCTCCCAAAATTATTTTGCCATAAAGGAGAAGAGAAAACAAGTGGATGACTTCAAAGGTGTTCAGCTGTGTAATATGTCTATATAGTAACATTATGGTAAAGAGATAATACTATACTGTATGTCAGAAACATAACGTGGTAAACCACATCATTCTGTTCTGTGTTCAGTAGCTTATAGACTAAGTCAAAGCAACATATTCATATTTTTTCCAGTTGGCTTTCAACTTATTTTTCTCTGATCAAATTATAATTAATGTTCTATGTTTACCCTTCCTTCCTTAGCCCTTTTCCTTTTACTTAGTTGATTTCTGAATGTTTCCCTTTATTCCTGTGATCTTTCCTTCATAGCGGCACTGTCTCGGTGAAGCTTTGCATAAATCTATCAGCAATGTAAGTGATTTGCACTTACAGCTTGTGAACCGGGCATGCTTGCACTAATCTACCTGCATATCCTGCAGTGCTGCTTTACAGCTTTAGCCCATGAAATGGGAGACATGGTAATATTTGAGACGAGAACATGTGCTGCTATCAAAAGCTTGTGTACTGCATCCCCTCATCTCTGTGACTGTGTACATATCACTGGCATCGAACACTGTGTACGTGGTCATAACATGAGCAGCATTTTTATGTCATTGTTAACGCAAGCAAGCTTGTGGGCAGTGCAGACATGTATTGCAGAGCTTTCTACAAAGCATGGGATTGATGCTCCATTGTAATTTGCAGTTTTGCAGTGTAAATCGTAATTGTAGCCAAACTATTCTTTCTATTTCTTTTTTTAAAATTCTCACTGATGTTTTTAATGTGCTGAAACCCTGGGATAAAAGTATTGGAAATTCAGAGAATAGTGTTTAGAGCTGTTTTCTTTTGAATCCTTGGTACAGAGGTGTACAGAAAGGGTAGTCTAAAGATATAAAAAAAGAGGCACTAATGTTCTCAAAAATGAGCTCTTAAGAATATCAGTCTATGCACTGAATAATCAAAATAATATTTAAGATTACGTGGTCTTCTAAAAAGACTGATATTTCTAATTTTTTTTGATTTTTCAACATCAAAACAAATTATTAGAAGGGTAGACTAATCTGACTTGCTTGCTAGAATCATTTAATCTTCATTGTCCTTTATTTTCTGTATAGTCTATTGATGCAAATAGACATCTCCAGACATTGACTCATTTCAGGCTGTGGTTTTGCAGTCACTTTAATATGGTGGAAGGATGAACTGCTCTTGCTTATTCCTGATCTCTTCGAAGATGGCTTCCTGCCCAGATGTCAGACTTCTCTTGGTCATCTCAGTTAAAATGTTTTCTGCATTTCCAAGACAGAAATGAAAGCAAAATTGTTTTGCCCTTGGCCCATGCTCAACATATTTATAAATTATATAGTGATGGTCAGAATTTGGAGCAGGAACTTAAGTGAGAGATAGATTTAACTTCAAGCCAAAAATATATTTTTTCATGTTATCTTAATAAAAATTTGCCCAAGTTACTGTGGTTGACTCCATTTGACTGTTATCATGAAAGGCTTGTTGGAGTGCAATCAGTAAATTACCTGAGGTTCTGCAGGACTGAGCAGGACTTCCCCTAGAATTGTACCTCCTGGTGGCCAGGGTGAACAGGACAGGACAGTGGTGAGGAACCTGAGGGACAGAAATGTGGTCAAAGGGACGAGTAAGAATGGGCTTACAGATAAAGAGACGGACCAGGTGGGTATGAGGTTACAGAAAGGTGCGAAAGAGAGAAGGGCCCAGTAGTGAATGTGGGATGAATCAGAGTAGATGGGGATGTGAGTAGGCCAAAGGGAAGTTTAGGTAAAAGAACATTTTTTTTTTCCCTGAGGAAGACAATAGCACATTGCCGTACTAGAAGAGGATGCATATATGAAAATTCAGAGCTGGCCATGCTGGCAGGTGCATGGTGCAGACTCACCACTTCAGTGGAGTGAGTTTCTAGGGGTGAAGAGAAAAAAATACAGTATATATTATGTATAGGTATTAAATAAATTGTTACCACAGTGGAGGTAGATTATCAGTAGAGTTACACTGATGCTCAAAATATTTTCTTTTACAGGTTGTTGATAAATGAGTGAGGTAGGAAACTTTGCAGTTTACAAAAGCTTATTCATAATATCATAGCTGTAAAAGGCCAAGAGACTTGGCCATAAAATGGCAGATGAAATCCAGTGTAGATAAATGCAAAATGATACACAAGGAAAAAAGAATTGTAACATTTTCTGTAAAATGATGAGCCTTACCGTGACCTGTTAGAACTAGAAAGTAGGTTTGGGGACTATGATATATAATTCTATGAAAACATCACCTCAGTGCTCAGTAGGAGTCTCAAAAGCAAATTAAACTTTAGGAATATAGGAGAGAAACAGAGAAATAAATCACTACATAAAAACAGAGTTTACTCTCATTTCAAATAATTTGTGCTGTTTTGGACTCGTTAATCTTAAAAAAGAAACAGTAGAAAAGGGGTACAAGTAGGAGAAATATGATCATAGATATGAAATAACTTTCATACAAGGAGCAACCCACTAAGCCAAAGCAGTTCAGTATGACAAAGGGTGTAAGGCAGGAAATGATGGAGAGCTATAGAAACATAAGTAGAATACAGCATATGAAAAGGGAACTTTTTTTTACTCCTTTCCGTTATAGGTATTGAAGATCATCATGTCAAATTGGCATGTCTACATGGAACTTGACACAGGATGTTGTGGATACTAAAAGCTTTTATGGGCTCAGATAATGGTTGTTATTATTATAAATCTGCTCCAAAATACCTCTTCTGGTTTAAGAAAGATTGCTAGTTCCAGGTAGACTACAGAGTCAAGCTCCCTACATTTATGCCTTGGCCTTTTTTTTCTAGGGTAATCCTGGTTGGCCCTTTCTGGAGGCAGAACCAGAGATGAGACAAAACTTTGGTCTGACACTGTACAATTTGTATGTGAAATTTATATTTAATGCACTAAGTAAAAGGTTTTGCAGAATTTAGTGTAGGCCTTCACTACACTCCTTTAATTGTAGCTAATCTCTTTCAAAGGTATCTGAAGTACAATACTATTTATGCAGTGTATGTTAAAGGTAGAGTGTATATTCCCAGACATAAAGACCTGGTAAATCCAAAATACAACGAGCTGTGCTTATTTCATTTAAATATGTTTGATTTTTTTGTTTGTTTTGCTGCTAATTTTTGTTTCTTTAGCTTTTTTCTTTCAAATCTGCTTAAGCTGTGTCTTTCTGAAAAAAAACTTAACCCACATGTTCGGCAGCATTGTTCATGCTACAAGTTGTACTTGGTATGCTGCTATTAATTTTTTAAGTGGTGGATTTGATGTTCTCTAACTCAATAACTCGATCTGCAATGTCATTACAAGTTTGACATAATTAATTTTAAGATATGCTGAATCAAATTACACTAACAGACTTTCATTTATAATTCCATATGATGTAATGCTCTGAAGCTTGAAAAGTATCCTTACTGATTAAAATTCTTTGTCACTTGGCTGTTTTATTTTCCTTCCTTTGAGCCACTGTAGCAAAATTCTATTTTGGTTAAATCTTGTTGCCAGAATTGGAGGGTATCTCTCATGTTTGGCTTTAAAGGGAATACAGGTTTAGTACTTTCACTCTGAAAAGATGTTATCTGATGTGAAGAAGTATAATATTATTAAAAGAAAATGGGACTAAAAAAGGAATATAGTGTGCTATAATACTTGTTGGATGAAAAGCATTGTTTGTAAAATCAGGTATTTCTAAGTAAATGAGTTATTTGTGACTCAGACTGTTTAAATCTTAGAAACAAGCATAAAAATCACTCTCATAGTCTTACTGAACTAACAAAAAAGTGTGTGATGGGAAATCCATCAAGTGTTACTTTTTATTTGTGATGTTGAGTGGTACCATTTCTTTCTAAATCAGAAAACCACTAGTAAGGTAGGACAATAACATACAAAAAGATATAAAAATCAATGTAGATGTCACAGGCTGTCCTCCCCTATTCCAAGTGCAAGATTATCGTCGCAGAATGAGTGTTCCCCTGAAGAGTAGTTCAACAAGTTTATCAAGTGTTTGATTTCAGACCTTGATAGTGTCATTTTTATTAATCTTTTATATAAAACCTAAATAATTTTTGATAATTTGGCCATTAAAAATTGTGTTACAGGTAGTGCTGCAGTATGAACTAAGAGATATGATAACCCTTACNTTTTGATAATTTGGCCATTAAAAACTGTGCTACAGGTAAGAGATATGATAACCCTTAGAAAACCATTAAAATGTCATTATTAGATCTCTGATTATTTATCATATAACATTAAAAACAAATTCAGTAGATGGATGACATTGCTTGTCTGTCTTTCAGCTAACGCTCTGGCTCTAAAATTTCAAATGTTTTCTTCTTCTGAATGTCTTCTTTATAGCTGATGTTAGTACTAATGACTAATGAATATTTGCTGTTCCATTGTGGGTTAGATCTCCTTACTGAAGCAGAATCTGGAGATGCAGCTTTCCCAGTCACAGAGCTCTTTGCAACAGCTACAAGCCCAGTTCAGTCAGGAGCGACAGAGACTGACTCAAGAGATCCAGGAATTAGAAGAAGAGCATCAGCAAAGGCATAAGTCACTTCAGGAAGCCCATATCCTTGCCTTTCAGAACATGGAAGAAACAAAAGAGCAAGAACAAAAGGCATGTTTATATGGTTGTTCCAAATTCTGTAGAGAATATTGCCATTTTAACATTTTACGTAGACAGTTGGAATTAGTAAAGAAAGTATCTGCATGACTACTAAATTTCCTTTTCAGCTGATATATTGCAGTAATACTGTTATCCAGTTAAATCTGAATGAGACATATTGAAAATCTTTTCTAATGCTGGCATCGTTTCATGTCTTGCTTTATATGCACGTATATAGGAGTGTGTGCGTGTATATATATGTAAAATTATTATCAAGACATGCATTTCTTTATGGTAGATTGACATTGTTACGCTGAATATTATATTCTCGTTTTGATTTTGAGTAGGAATTTCCCATTATAGTTACTTTTGCATGTATTTTCTGTCAATAGACTCCTTTGAAATTTATTTTCTATTTTCATTATGTTAAAAATTGTGTAAGCTATGTTCTGTGACTTGCAAGGTAATTTTCATGCCCCAGCCAAGACACTTCTATAAAACCTTGACAAAACCAGTTTTAAAATTGGAATTTTGGTAGTGCATGGTATGTAATGGGGGCTTATCTTAAGGTTTTTAAAATTCAGCTCCAGAGTGTGCCTTTGCAATCAGTTTTCCCACTATGTGCCCTTACTGTACTTTGGTTCACATCATAGACTGGTCTTGGAGCACACGAAGCGGACTCCTTTTGTTCTAAATGAAATCAGAAGATGTGTACCAGGAGCGTTACGCTTCATACATTTCCATAGGGAGTAAACATGGGTGTCCTTGGGGAGCAGAAGTCCCCAGATGTATTGTGTATTATGTGCACACTAAAGCCATCTATGAATCTGCTCCTTATTACATTGCTTGCTGTTGTAGATATATCCATGGATTGATTTTTTTCTCTTTTCCAGCTGTGAGCCAAACGGGTTTTGTGCACAGGTAATCTTGGTAACCATCAACCACCGAAAAGAAAAAATATAGTAGGAGGATAAGAAAATATGAGTAATACTAGTGCATTTTCTTCTAGACTATGTCCATGCCTGCTTTTTGTTTCCAGCTGTTTATTGTGTAATGTTTTATAAATTCTCTAAGTTCGTGTAGAACAAATTTTGTCAATTTTGATTTTATAGGAATTAGAAGAACGTTTACAACAGAAGCACTCGGAAGAACTTCATGCACTGAAAGAAACACATAAACAAGCCATGGAAGGCTTTAAACTGGAGATGGAGCAGGAACTTCAGACTCTACGATTTGAGCTGGAGGATGAAGGAAAAGCTATGTTAGGTATACTATTTTCAAATTTGAAAATATTATTTCTACTGATGCAAATATACATACACGTGTGTGTGTGTGTGTGTGTGTATTATAACACTGTAGTGTGTCTCCGCGTCATTGTGTTGACCTAAGTGTTCCTCTTAAAATCAATATAAGCTTTAACAGGTAAGCCTAGACTCTTCACTTTTGAAATACCTCATTCTTAAGGCTCTTTTGGAAGGAGTAAGCAACCAAAGTTCCTGATGGAAAACTGATGTTTTCAGAAAGCAACAGGAATAGAATACAGGACAGTTACTTAAATGATGTAAAGTGGGTTTTAGGTCAGCAGCGATACTAGATGGAGCTGGACTGTTACTGTTAATTAATGTAAACACGTCCAAAATAAACTTTTCTCTTTGTTCATGGTAACCAGCTTCCTTGCGCTCAGAGCTCAACCACCAACATGCAGCAGCAATTGACCAGCTGAGGCACAACCATCAACAAGAACTGGTAGCTGCCAAAATGGAACTTGAAAGAAGCATAGAACTCGGCAGGCGACAGGTAGGAGGCATGGCTGGCAACTGGCTGTAAAATGGCATGATCAATATTCATTTCTCCCTTTGCTGGAGGCAAGAACTGTTGTGAGCAAACAACAAACATAATCCTTCAAAATCATCCAGCACCAGCAGCTAATAGGTTCCTACCAGTTTCATAAACAGCCTTGCTTAGCTTTTTTCCTTCTACAAACCTTGTTCAAAGCCTAGAAAAAGCTCCCATACCCAGCTAGTTTCCTCTCAGAACTGTGCAGCCATCTGGGAGCACCTTGGCTTGCCATGGGAGGCAAGTACCCATTCTTGCAAAATTTTACTCATCCTCAGCTGCCAGCAGGAAGGAAAAAGCTGTTTCTCTTTGAAGCCTAAGAGATATGGCAACAGAAGTTGTTGCTTATAATCAAACGATTGCTTCAAACTGAAGAAAAAAGTACAGAAAAAAACCCCACCAAAAACAAACCCCCAAAGCCAGTATGAGCTACCTTTGCTTTCAGGAGCAAACTGATTCATTCACCTTTTATCTTTCATTTTTCATTTTATACACAATTGGTTTTTCTTCTAGTAGCTAAAAATTCAAAGTTTAAGCTCTATGGAAAGCCAGGCTCCTGGAAATAAGAGGACTGGAAAATTACCTCTTTATTTGCCTGTATAATAGGCTTTTCAAGGTTGATTTACTGATAGTCCAGCACCAAGGAGGAGGAGTAGGTTTAAAAATATATTCACAGAGGAAACAGGGTTTGTTGGACATAGCCTTTACACAAAAACAGAGACAGTCAAAGATGAGCCCTTTCTTAGGTATTCCTTGCTGGTTTAACAGTGTGAGCACCAGAGGCAAAATCATGGTGCTGTCATGCAGGATTTAGGAGGATATAGTTTTAGTCATGTGTTGTTTAAGCCCAGAGTCTGACACCTAAATGAGATGTCAGAAAAAAAATGTTCAAAATTCAAGAACTGGTGTTTGATCCAACCAAGTAGGGCGTACTTTTTGCCTCAGTATAATGAACTGCTAAACACGAGCTTTGGTTGGACTGAGGGCAAAGCAGTTCCTGAGGTTTCCTGTGTTAGAATGCTCATCAATTCACAGGGTCAGGGATGAACGAGATGCAGTGTGGTCTGATCTGGATGATTATATTTGCTACTTTTTGAAATATTTAAATGTGTGGATGTAAATTTTTCGCTTTTTCTTATAATGTTACCATAGTCTGTATAGGAAGATACGTAGTTATTTTTAATGGTCTGCTCTTAAAGGTGCCCTATGAAATTTGTGCACTAGGATATATTTGTTTTTCTTGGAGGCGTAAAAGCACAAAACCCAATTATACATAAAACTACTTTGGAATATCTGCTGATTTTTCCTGTGCAAACTATATGGTCATTAATTATTGTGAAACTGTAAGAACTGTAAGAAGTGGAATAGATGGAAATAGAAAACTCTGAAAAAGTTGTCATTACAGACATTTCTAAACCAAGGAGACTCATTATCAAAGCCATTGGAACGGGCTCCAGGGAGTTTCCCAGTTATTAAGTTAATTGGAATTTCCTATGCAAAAAAAAGACTTTTCTTGATTTATTGGACACAACATAAATATAACATAAACTATTTAACATATACTCTGCTGCAAGATATTTATGACCCTTGTACATATTTGTACAATAGGAGACTTCTGAATCAGTTTTTGTTTGTGCAGGGCATACATCTTGAGCAATTTTCTCCCGTTGAATGGGGCTGTAAGGAAAAAATATGTTTCTCTGGATTGTATGCTGACGAGGCAGAGAAAGCGAAATGCCCAGGTGCTGGATCTTAGTGATACCTGGTTTTTTTTCTTGTATGTGTGGGCAAAAGGAAAATGTGATGAGCTACACCAATTTTAGCAGGCAATGATGATCATGGCTTTTAACTTTTCTTGCAAGTGGAAATAATTTATTACATAACTTTTATTTCTTCTTTCTTTGTACTTGTACACAATAAAAAAGCCCTTCCCTTTGATTATAATTTGTGTCAGCATCAAAAACTGAAAAAATTGTCTATTGGATAGAAAATTCTGCTCAGCTGTTGTCTTCCAAAAGCAAGTATTGAAGGCATCACCTCTGAGAAACAAGTCTATCTAAAATATTTTTTACTGCTGCTACATAGGAAAAAGAATTTTTATGCCGAATATCAGATCTACAAGATGAACTGAGACACCGAGACCATCATATAGCTGAACTGGACAAAGAGATTCTGCATCTTCATGAAAATATAAGTGCACTGACGAAGGAATTAGAGTTTAAAGGGAAAGAAATTCTTAGAATACACAGTGAATCCAACCAACAGATCAGGTATGAATTTTTCCATTCTAAATTCAAACCTGTATTGTTTCACTTACTGTTTTACTTGAAAAAAAATTACCATTTGCAGTTTTAAATTTATCCTCTTAATCAAGTGATGTTACATATAATTTAGTCTTCTTTAGTAAAGCTATGCCCTTTACTAGCAAAGTTAGTTACTATGCTGTGCAGTTAAGTGGCATTTCAGTGACATATTTTGGCATATTTTTGTAGCAGTTCACTCAAGTGTTGGTTTTTGGTGAGTTTTTTTTCAAATTCATTACGTTTGTTTATTTTAAAAAGCATTAAAGGAGATGCATTTTCCGTGAAATAAGCTAGAAGATTGGAGAACAGTAAGTAGCAGGCTTTGATGAATCAGTAATTCCTTCTGTGTTGTCTGATATTATGTAAAAGCCATTAGAAGCATGGCAGAAAATCGTGATGAACAAAAAAGTCTGATTTTAGAATAACTCTTTTTTTAACAAAAACTAAATTAAACAGGATGCATGAGCAAGATTTAAGCAAGAAACATGAGAAAGAGCTGGATGTCTTGACAGCAGATCACATCAGAGAGAAACAAAGCATGCTGGCAGATTTTAATAAGACCCAAGAGCTGCTCAAGGAAATTAATTCAGCTTTACAAATTTCGTAAGTTTTGTTGCATTAAAAAAATTTATATGTAGCTGCATTTGAGTGAATAGTTTATTCTGGTGTCCGTAAGTTCCTGAAGATACTGCAGAGATGCAGATGTACAAATACCTCACTAAGGTATGGGGCCTAATCTTGCATTCTTTAGGCAATGCAATTCTATAATCCTTAGGGGAATTTAGTGAGGTAAATTGTTAAGGGTTTGAGACAGAAAAAATTCAGGTAGGAAAGATATTAAATCTGTGCAGGTCCTAGAAAATTGGAGAAAACATTATTTCAAATGGTTTCTTTCTCAAACTTTAATACATCTTTTTTGAAAACACAAGAATTTCTTCAACAAGTTTATAAACAGTACAGTATTTACTACTACTAAGAAGAGAGATTGTAGCATGAGTGGTGGAAACATTTTCAGGTTTTGCAAGGAAAATTAGTGTCTGAAATGGATTGCATGAGCATAACAATAACAGAAGGCTTAAGAGTTTCTCTGACTCAAAATGCCACCAGGGATTAGACCACCTAATGGTGTCAGAAGTGATGTAATAGTGTGTCACCAGCCAGTGTTTTCCTGTCTTCCACATCCTTCGTTCTCTGTCTCTGTGATGTTACCCATTTGGTCACAGTTTCTGGCTCAGGTTTCATAGCACATTGAGGGCTTCCTGCCATAAAGTTGTCACTGAGGGATTTGTATTTGCTGTATGGAAGATTTATGGCAGAGAGAAAAAATTGGTTCTAAGTTTTTGATAGAAAGCTTTTCTAAGTATGTATCAGTTACAAATGGACAGTAAAGCCAAAATGCATCTAGCTTTTTCTGGATAATGAATAATATAAAATAAATATCAAATAAAATGGTTGTAAAATTTTAGTTTTCACTCCCTAGTAATTGTCCACATGCACACACTTATGCCCTGATAAATGTGGTACCTTGCCATTCGGTAAATTAGGTGTAAGCTACCTCCTATTTGCTGCATTTATCTTGTATGAGAAACAGGCCTATGAGCAGCCACCAGAACTGTTTACCCTAAATGTTTTTCACTTTAAGTTGTTTGCTTCTCCGTGTCCAGGAATTTTCTGAATTTAGCTGGTTTTCTACTCCTCCCTCTTGCTCAGTTTAGAGCTTTGAGGAAGCAGCCACTGGCCTAAAATCAGCAAGTCCTGACCTGGCTTTCAGTGTGATGTTTCTCTATTCACACTGAAGCAAGAACCTGTCCAAAGAGAAAACTATGAAGAGAAGCAAACAAATGTAAAAAAAAAACCCCAAAACCAAACCAACCAAACCAAAACAAAAAGAAACTCAAAACCCAACACACACACACACACACTCACCAACCCAGAGAAGTTTTATGCAGCTGTTTCTCAAGTAACT
Organism: Callaeas wilsoni; assembly: GCA_013398955.1. Classification (NCBI taxonomy): domain Eukaryota; kingdom Metazoa; phylum Chordata; class Aves; order Passeriformes; family Callaeidae; genus Callaeas; species Callaeas wilsoni. The sequence continues at coordinate 14,553 of VWPU01005412.1, read as the reverse complement.
GTTCCCAGGTTCACCCTCACCTAAAGTGTGGCCTCATGAATGTTTGTGAAATGGAGAATCTGTCTTGGAATAATAGAGACTGGGTGTCATTAATTAGGCTCTACAGCTGTAGTCTTTAAATTACAAATGATCTATTTGAAACAGAAAAAAACCCATTTCTCTGAAGTATCTGAAAATAAAATGACAGCTGTATGTAACTATGTACTATACTCTGGGGATCTATGTACAATAGCTTAACCCAGCATAAAAAGTATACACAAAAATTAAGCCAGCTGAGGCTATTTCTGTTCTGCTGAGTCAAATGCCTTCTCTGAAGTAAAAAAAATCACGTTGTTCTTATTCATATTGTTTTATGTAAATACATTATGTAATCTCCTCAGAATATGTACAGGTTATTTGAAGGTTATTAAATTTTCAATATAATTTAACTGCTTTTTCAGCTGCAAATCAAAGTAAAAATCACATAGTTGCTTTTGAAGAGAAAATATTTATCTGAAGTGAAAAATTATGTCTACTTCCAGGTGTCTGCAGTTTGTTTGATTCTTGTGGAAGTAAGTTTGACCTGATTTAGATTCAGTTTAGTTCATAGATTTTTCTCAGCGTTTGATTGGGATTTTTTTCTTTTTTCACTAAGTTTCTTAAATTTCCTGAATCTATTCTGATACTTGGTTCACTAATCTACATGAGGGCTGAATATGTGAGACACATGTTTTAGTACTTCCCTTTGAAACTATATTTAGCATCATGAGCATATTATTAGTTTAAAAGAGACACAATAATTTGAAACTGTCATATCTTCGAAACTTGTTCTTTAAGAAAAAGAGATATTTATGCAGTTAGTTGTACAATTCCTCTCTCAGCTGGCTTATTTCACTTCTCTCCTTTAATGCTTTCCCACCAGGCATTTCAAATTTCCTCTTAGTTTTTTTTTCCCAAATGTTTATCAGTTGTTACATTAGATATCCTAATATCAAACTGTTATTCCTTTTGTTTTGCAGCTCATTCCTTTATTTCATCTCTAATGGTACTAAGTAGCTTTTGTGGAGAGGAGTTAGTTACCTATTAGTCTTCAGTGTTCTTGGGTATCGTCTGTTCCAGTATGTTCCACATGAACTGAGGAAGATGCTGCCAGCTTTTTCTGTATATCCAGTTTCTCCAGTGTCACAAAAATGCATCCTTAATCAGAGTAGTCTTCTATTAGAATAAATTTTTAAAAAAGATACTGTTGGTTTTCCTCATTAGGAAAGTGAATTGCCAGCTTTTAAAATTTACATTAGTATTAAATATAATCTATGTGGTCCCTATATTTTATGTAAGAACCAATTTTAGTTACATCTTCTGTAATTCTCTTCATATTGTGGTTTTGAATGCCTTATTTTCAGCCTGACTTCCAAGTGGCCTTTTTTCAGAAATGTAGTAGTGCATGCACAGGAAGGATGTTAAGTTTTTAGAATGTTCCCTAGGTTATTAGTTGCTGGAGCAAAAGTTCTCGTTATTGGGTTTTTTGGTTTGTTTTGTTTCTTAACTATCTAAAGCAGAAGGAGAACATAGAAATCAATTTCCTTCAAGGTAATAAGAAAGTCATCCTCTGTTTTTACTCCCTGAACTCTCTTTTGTACTTATCAAAAATGTGACTATTCACTCATCATTTAACACTGGATCAGGCTAAAAGGGGGTATTCTTCTTTTCTATAAAGTTTAGAAGAAATGGAAGAAAAATATAAAAACAGAGAATCAAGACCAGAAGACTTGCAGCTTATCTCAGAACTGAAAGACCTAATTGCAGAGCGGGACCAACTCATAAAGAAACTGATTGTAAGACTTTTATGCTCTCTTGGTGCAATATCTTGACAAATACAAAAGTTAATCTGATTCAAAGTGTTTGAAATGTATTTAAAGAACCAATCCTGCTAGCATGTTATTCGTATTCTTTAACACATTATTCCTCTGGTTTCAATGACTCATAATAGTAAAACTAATTAGTAACAGAATGTTTTCCAAAATCAAGCATAATACATTATTACAAAAAGTGTTTTGGTACGTGCTTTATCAGATGTTTCCTGCCTCCAATCCTGGGACAAGCCAGCCATGTAAGTCATATAAGAAATAGTTTCTTCTGTGAGGTTTCTAAGACCAAGATCCTGACCCACTGAGGTTCCCAAATTCAGAGCACAACACCCTGACTTGGGTTAGTCTGATTAGATCCCAATTAAGAAGCAAGAAGGAATGAGGAAGTCAAAATTGATTAAAGATCGGAATTTAACGATATTGAGTCTTTTGCAATACATAATCCATTAGGCTGTGCTCACTCTCAAGACCATAGAACTGCTTAAATAGAAATTATTTAGATTATTCCATATAATAATATATAAATGTGAAATGCAATTTTTAGAATTACCAGTTTACTTTAAAATGTAAACATGGATTTATTTGAGAACATTTTACAGGCAGATTTGGCCACTAACTGATTGAAGATGCATAAAAAGAAGTTTCTATCTGTTGTTCTTTTTAGGAGGACAAAAAGTTCTATCAGCTGGAACTAGTAAACAGGGAGACTAACTACAACAAAATGTTTAATGCAAGCCCTAATGTTGGTGTTATTAATCCATTGGTGAAGGTATGTTCCATGGACTTCATTGCTAAAGTAAAGAAAAAGAAATCTAAACTTAAGATATAGTAAAAAGAAAAGATATATGTATATGTGTGTGTGCCTGCATCTATACATAAATCACTCTTAACAGACATGTTCAAAACAAGGAACATTGTTTTCCATTTGTCTACTTATTTTTGTGTAGGTTTGTTTTCTTTTTTTGTTGTTGAGAGATCCACTGATGCTGTTGCCCTGTTGCTTGACATGTGTGACATAAAGCAAAGTTCCTTATCACAAAACTGCAAATTTAAAATGGAAAAGTGACAGAAAGGCAATGGAGGGCAGAACTGTATCATGCAACAGAGAGCAGTGACACTCCTAACTGGTTTTAGTTTTGTAATTTTTATTTATTATTATGGAAAGTTCAAGGGCACTTTGCACTTTTTGGGAAGCACTCAGGGTGGAAGAGCCTTAGAAAGACAGGGAGAGGGGACACTAAAAGGAAGAGAATAAGGGTAAAAAGGGGAAGGGGAAGCGTGTGAGAACAGCATGGAATGAGTCTGAAGGGGAAAAGACGTGGAGTAAGATTGGAGAAGTGGAGTGACAAACCAGTATGGACAGTGGAGGCTGCAAGAGACTGTAGTCAGTCTCTAGCCTTCTCAGTTATTGTCACCACCTATACAAGCGAAAGCACTTCAGTAGCAACCTCTTCCAGTTCTCTCCATCCTGCTGAATAGCAGCCAGGGAAGGCTGCTGTACACACACGCATAGTAGCCTTCCTGCAACTTCAAAAGCCAGCAGCATTCCTTCATGAGGGATGTGAGTAGTCTGTGGTAGGGTGCCTAAATACTGTTTCTTTTCACCACTTCAGGAGCGAGTCCTCTGACATTCCTTCCTCCTTGTGATAACCCATAGGTTTTTTCACTTGCATGGAAGGGGAAGAGATTTGTCCCAGCTGTAGGGACAGAAGAAGTCGGGAAGGTTCTGAAGCAGAGGCTAAAACCCAAGGGGCACAACCTGAGCAGCTCAGATGCTCGAGAGCTTCAGTGATCAAGGTTCAGGCTCAGGTTATTTAAAAGGAGGTCTGGCTCCATTATTTGAGATCAGGCTGTGTTTTTTAGCCAGCGTTGCTGCAGTTTTGCATCAGGTCAGCATATTTCACCCTTCTGCACAAACTCTGCTGCAAAATGTCAATATTCTCCTATGATTTTCATGAGCCCAGCAACTCGCACAAGCTTATCTGGATGCCTAATTTTTATGCTAACTGCATAAACGAAATTAGTTTGGGCCCATTAGAGACAATACCAGGACTTCTAGATACAATTTCAGTGGTTGTTTGAAAATATTGGAAGTCTGTCTGAACCACCCATTTATAAAGATGTGAAATGTAACCTCTAGTATATAACCTTATGTTTTGTGTGAAATCTGAAGTGTTTGGGAAAAGAACTTCAGCATCAGATTTCCATAGTGATAATTCACATATTTTTATAATATGCTTCTATCACTTAAAATGTTTAGACTTTAAAAGTGTCTTGTATGCCAGAACATTCTGATCTTTCATTTCATGAGTTGTGGACCATGTTACTTTATTTTGTCAAAGCACATAGTGTGTTATTGGAGAATGAATTACAAAGAAACTGAAAATCTCATTCTCTTTTCTTTTTTTGTAAAAAAAAAAAAAAATAGAAGTTATGAATTACTACAGGCTTTGCATATTAATGCAAAATTGCAACCATTGCAGTATGTGTTAGAGCTTCTCTAATTTCTGCAATGGATCTGTTTAGTATAGTATTAGATTCTTACATCTGAAGTTTCTTAATACTTTGCATGAATTTCATGGAAACAATACACACAGTTTTCTCTCTCCAGATTTGACTACTTCAGAAGCACAGATTTTTTTATAGAGAATATTATATAAATCATAGTATTTTTCTAAGCACTTATGTGGATAATATACATTTTCCAGAAATAAGCCACCTGGGGAGCACACAGATTTAACTACAGTTTGTTTAACACACTGTTGTAATTACAGCATATATTGTCTTGCAAGTGTATTTTACATACAGTTGGTTACTTTTACCAAACTATCTCTTCTTATTTTTTGCATCTTCAGCAACCACAGCAGACATGTATGGGACAATCTTAGTTTAATCCTTTGTAGCTGATGATCATTCACTGTGATGCTTTAAACCCACTTTTTTCTATTATAGCTTTCTGTTAAATTGTTGGGGTATTTTAATTGTGTATTGACAAACACACCCACGAGTATGTGTCTGCAATTAGCATCATTTGCATCTGCCAGCCCTGGAGAGGTCAGGCACTGAAATCAAAGCTAGCAGACAGCCTAAGAGAAGAAAGTGCAAACAAACAATAGGGCTCTGTCTGTCTCCATCTGAACTCATGCCCACCCTCGAACAGAGCAGCTCTCCTGTTTCAGGTGGAATTCTGCTGGACATAGAAACAACATGAGATTCCACTTGTCTTTCCCTTTATTTAGTTCTAATTTGTGGTTTATAAGCTCTTAAGGGGTTTTTCTTCTAGCTACTTTGTTAGAGTTTCATATAAGTAATTGAAAGAAATTATTTATTATATATTCAAATAATACATAATTCAGTGTCTTTCTGAGCAAGGGACTTTTTCATTGTTCTGGGTATGTCAAAAACTCCTGGTTTTGGAAATAAGGCGCTTTTAATTTTGGTATTTTATTGTGGACATGAAAAATGTGATAGAAGTCAGAAGATACAAACCATGTCCTGTCAGACAGCCATTTAAAAAGAAAGTGATAGAATTATTTGAAACATCCTTCTGCATTAAAATACCTATAAAAACAGAGAGAATGAATACTGATTCCCTTGTATTATGTGTTCCAGAATGTAAAATAGTGATATAAAAATAGATTTCCTCAATATTTTGAGTCCCCTGAAATACTATCAAGAGAAGTACAGGGAACATTATAAAAAGAAACATGTTCAGTTGTGCCATCTGGTGTCTAGAAGTGGCAGCTGTATTAGTATCAAAGCCAGGCCTTTTTTTGTGCAAGAAACCGGACTCCTGTACAGTTATATTTTTATCTTTAGCTGTATTGCTATAAAGCTTTGCTGACTGTGAGGGTGTAATTGCTGTGAAAGAAGTGTAAGTGCTTTTCTAGGTTTCATGGTCCAGTTACCAAACTGTGCCTCAGTGATGGGGTGGAATGTGTTGGAGAGACCCACTTTCTTATCATTGACATTTGCTGTAATTGCATTTGATAGCAGAGCTGTTTCTCGGATATGAAGAAAAGATTTAAGTAAACATGGAAGGTTTAACAGACTGAAAGGAAATTTTCCACAAGATTGTCAATCTCCAATGTGTGAATAGAACAAATACATGTTTAAATAGAACCAATGTTTCAATATATCCAAAGTGTTATATTGAAAGATCATATACTCATGTGATATACTCATTGATTATTACACTAAGTCATAATAACTTAATCATCTTGATTAGAAATTCGATTTTTCTGTGAAAATTTGTGGTGTTCAGGTCAAAGCAAACAAAACTACAATTGGAAAAAGAGCCCAATCCGTCCCAATTCCTCTCTTTCAAAAAAACCTCCAAACCAGCCATCAATAAGACTTCTAAATTAGCCAATGTCCTCATCTGTCCTGGTGCCAGAAGCCTTCCTTATGTTTGTTATTTTTAATGCAGCAAAAGAAGAAGAACGATAAATCAACAAACAGGTTTGTGAGTGTCCCCAATCTAAGTGCTCTGGAATCTAGCGGAGTGGTGGGCAATGGACATCCAAACCGCCTGGACCCCATTCCTAACTCACCCATCCACGATATTGAGTTCAACAGCAGCAAACCACTACCACAGCCAATGCCACCCAAAGAGCCCAAGACGTTTTTGAGGTGAGCACTGCCTCACCAATCTTTTTTTTTTTTCTTTTTTCTTTTTTTTTTCTTTTGCTTAACTTAGGAAAATTTTGCATTCTTATTGAGCTGAATCCCACTTGCTTTATCAGCCTTTCAGAGGTACAAGTACTCTTAGGGAATTTTTAATTTTTACGTTTTAATTATAACCTCTTTATAGTATTCCTTTTTATCGTAGACCTTGTTGAAATGTGAAGTATTCTCTCACTTTTTCCTAAGCCTTGAACTTGAAAACCTTTATAAATACCTTAACAGAATTCATATGATTCCAATTGTTTACATATATGAACAATTGTTTTAGATGTTTGTGTTATTTACTGATTTTCATTTAGGAACTGATACTAGCACGGAGGTTTCTTTTATTTAGTATTATGTGATAAAGATTTTTATGTAAGAAAATTATCTTCCGTGCTAGGTGAATGTTTTGTGTTTCCTCTTTCCTCACCTATATGAAATTGTTTCATAGGAGTAACCTTACTACAGCAACAGGAAATGTACAGGCTTGGGTGCTTAATGCTGAGCTTCCAGTAATCAAAACCAGCATTAAAGTCTCAAGTAATTCTCTCACAAAATAATCCACTGAATTGAATAACTTAAAAATGGCATTTTAGAGGCAGGATTTTAATATTTTAGCTTGATATGCCCACATATTAAATGCACTGAAGTGCTGTACGTTGTATCTGGCAGATGGTGATCTCTTACCTCTAAGTTGCCTTAAAGCTACATGTAATTACAGGTTCCACAGCTGGTTGCTTGCTCTCTCTTTTGGTTTAATGCAAAAGATCACATATGTAGCAACTGCTAATTATAAAGGGAAACAAATGATAGAATCTAAACTAGATAAGGGAGAACAATATTTTTCAAGAAAACCTTAAGAAAAAAAAGTACTGTTGCTATTTTTTTCCTGTGCATGTTATGTGCATGAATATGTTCAGGTATCTATAAACATGCATGTGCATGACCCCATGGACTGTGATGCTGGAGTTTTCACTCCAAATTCTTTTGTGCTCTGTATTATCCTATAGTAGAGGTTATTTTATTACCAATTTTTATTGATAAAGGAACTTGTGTAATTAAATTTAAATTATTCTTTCCTGCTCATTTTGTGAGATTGTTAAGTATTCAAAGAGGAACCAAATGCTGTTTGCAGCGCAGCAGTGTGTTTTTTCTAGTATTTTGGTGTATTTTAAGTGTGTGCATGAACAATTGCAAGTGATATTTGTGATAGGTGTTAATTATTACAACAGTGTGTATTTCTGTTCAGTTGCCAGCCAGTCTTTGTGAGCACGTCTACAAATATGATGTTCGCATCATATTTTCCAAAATTAATTTTACCACAGGAAAAGGATGCTAAAAGAGGACCTTCTACAGTCATGCTTTTCCAAGAAAACTCTTTTTATTCTTTCTGAAAACTACACCTATTTATGAGATTTAAAATTATGTTTTCCAAAATATTATTTGCCCACCCTGTAATGTGGCTTCTGAACTGACTTGTCCATGCTGCTGATGCTCTCCAATGGAGTGGATGATCACAGGTTCTATAGGGAGACATTAAATCACGTCCTAAGGCACACTGATAATGAATCCATGGAAAAACAGACTGTGTTCCTTACTGAATATTCTCTGTGATTTTTTTTTTTTTTCTTCTCCTGGCAGTTGTACTTTTCACATAGTTGTAGGATAATTGTTTTTTTTTCTTTCTGTGAATTTAGCCCTCCTCAGACTGATGCCTCACCAGTGGCTTCACCAGACCCACAACGCCAGGAGTGGTTTGCCCGATACTTCACGTTCTGAGAGATGATTTGTTTTTGTGGCACAGCGTGATGTGGACTGTTTATAAGAGCATGACCTTAAGTAAACCCTCATGTGAACAAGCTTTCCTGTAATTTGTCAAACACTGTGAATGAGAAAGTATTTGTCTTTCTGATTTGAAACTGCACTGTATTTCATGTTATATTTGTTGGAATCACCTGACATGGTACTATACAATATGTGTAATTATAACTATTATTTTTATTTAAAATGGAAGAATCTTTAAACTTTGTAATTACTACATAATAAATTTTGGTAGAACAAACATAATGCTTTCCCCCTTTTTCCTATAAATGTGTTTTCTTTGATTTCAGGTAAGGCTTTTCCCCCCAGATAACATAATTGCATGGTTACTATAAATACAACTTGAATTGTAAAAGGAAAAATATATATCTCTCACTCTATCCAATTTGGGTGGGATATGTTTAATGCATCCCAGTTCTGTTACTTTGTAGCAGTTTAAAAATCTTCTCTGGCTAACATTTAAAAAGGAAGAATGCTAAATAAAATTAGTGTAGCTGCTGGCCTTCAGAGCAGATTGATTCTGATAGAAGATGAAAAAAGCCACAAACCAGGAGCTGTTTACTGGGGAGGGGGGTTGACTCCACCTATTGCTTATGAGACTTCACCATCTAGTTATAATCAAAGATTTTATCATTGAATTTAAACAGAAACTGTTCCCACAGGTTCTATGTTTCTTTTATGAATATTAACAAAAACAAATGCTTGAAATATTTAGCAAACTGTTCTAGGTATCTCTGTGTAATCAAGAATCTACATTTTGAGCATATAGTCTTGCTTTGGATAAAATTCATGTCTGAAATGAAAAAAAAAAGCCACAAACAAAAACCAACTACACAACTTTTTCCCATTAATACATACTACAGGTACAAATCTTTCATTAAATCTTACTTACCTTCCCTTGTCTATATTAAATTTTTTTCTTCTTCTTAAACTGATATATCAAACTGTTTTTCAGCTAGTGAGCATGATTCCCCAATCTATACCTTTTATGATGTGTGTTGCTCAAGAAATTTGTTGCAGCATATAGAAAACCAGAGCTTATTGTCTTTTTTATATTTTTTCATTCAAAGATTACCACAAATTAACTCACACTGGTAGTCTCAGGGAGAATATTGTCTTTGTTTTATGAATGTATTTTTAAGCCGAATCTCTTTATCTTTTAAAAGCAGGAAAAAATATGTTTGAGTTATTTGAATAAGGTTCTAGTTAGCATATACAAAGGTCTTGAACTTTAATATTTCATCTGAAGCCCTAACTGCATCCTTTTTTTGCTATATGCACAAAGGTAAATACCCAGATGAAGATACTTGCTAATTACAATGAGTTTTATATGTACTATATGTATAAATGAAAAATTTGTATGTTTTCATATAAACAATATAAAAATCTTCTAAATGCACATTTAAAAACTTCTATCGTATAATTCACCTTGAAAACACCACTGAAAGCTGTATTCTGGTGATGCTGCCATGGATTAAAAATGTATTCATCAGATTTTCTGTAGCTGGTGGACTCAACTGTAGGTATATGCAACTTTTTAATTTTAGAAGAAAGCCATATTGGGCAAAATGTCAGATTTCTTGGCTGTTACCCAAAATAAAATTCACTAGATCATTTTGTTATAATGTTCTGAAGTGAGTGTTGTGTATTTTTTCTTGCATGCTTTGCAAGGGATCAGCTGCCTTCTCCCGTCCTTAACTTCATTTGTGCATTTTCACATATGGAATGAATAACTGAACAGGAATACAAAGACAATGATCCCTACATTTACCTATTCAGTGAAAGGTGCGCCCATTGGTTTTTTGCTAGTAGGCATCTGAATGTTCAGAAGCACTCAGTTACCATGTCTGCCACGGTCAGCAGCTGTACCACTGCCTTATCAGTCTTTTCAAACCAAAAAGCAGAAAAAAAAAGTCCCAAAACCAACCAAAAATGCCCAAAAAACAACCACAGGAAACTAGGAAAAATTTTATATTCTACCAAATGGCATTGAGAACTCTGTAAAATGTATTCATAAAAGAAGTTATTATCTGGCTTTTGGGATTAAGGAACTTGTATGATGACTGTGCCATTGTGTTCCTGATCTTTGCAGTATGTGGTATTCTGGGAAAAGGTAAAAGTGCATGGATTCATGAGTTCATAGGCAGCCTCGCCCTTGGCTGCCAAGAGACACACTTTAGGGTATAGTCGGGTGCCCAAGTTTTACAGCCACTTGAACATCCAGCCGTACTCATGCTGCCTGGTCTAAATCTTTCCCTAACCTGTGTGATCCATGAGCCCTTCTCGGCTGCTGTGCAGCCTTGCCGGCAGTGTCCGAATTGCAGACTGTACCGCCACCCTGACCGCGGTGTTAATGGGCAGTTCTTGTACTCTCCCGGAACAAAGCCAGACTGAGGGCACACACGGTATTCTGTAAAACTGAAAAACAGAGCAGTTTTAAGTCTGTCTTCATTACCACACACAACTATCAGGAGGGACCTGAAAGCAAAAACAGTAATACTGGTTTATTTAGGAAAGCCATTATTCCAAGTGGAAAGCAGAGCCAAACCAGGCAAGTGTTCCGAGCCCAGGACAAGAGAGCTTTTCAGGCTGGTAGCTGCCAGCACTGTCTCCATCCACTTGTTTTAAACAATTACTTTTTCCTGTCCTATTTTGCACCATGATTTCAAAAGAGGCTACCTCATGGATTTTCCAAAGGCCATAATACATTTATTTTTTGACAACTTCTTGTTGAGTAAACATTTCTTCATTACTCAGCTAAGCATGTAACAGTTACTAGTTACTATTAGGTAACAGAAAGTTGATAAATAACATGAGCTTTTTCTTGTAGGAACCACTACCTGATCCTAGCCTTTACCTACCAACATCTGTTACTTGTTCTGTAGTTGAAAACGTCAGCTGCCACAGTTGCAGGCAGCCACACTGTTTTTCATACTGCTGCACTGGTTGTTTAGGCTACAAACGCAGTCTGAGGAAGCACACATGGACAGCTCCAGGAATTCACAGAGATGACAGCTCTGCCATACCAGAAGTCAGGTAACTGTGCTAACAAATGTGTAGCAATAACTGTGTCTCATCATTAGAAGACAGCAGCCTGGTTTTGTACCTTGCAAGGCAGCACTATAAACTGATTAAAGTTGACACTGAAAGCATATGCCAGAGAAAGGGCTTGTTTTGAATTTTCATAGTGATCAATTTATATTTTAAGTGCAGATCTCCGCAGTGCCTTTACAGCTGTATCTATTAAATTGGTTACAACAGGACTGTTTTATAAAACAAAATGTATTTTTCTTCTAGAGACATATCTAGAGGTTAAAACACTTCCTCTTTATAATCCCCATGAAACAGTCTTTTGCTGGAAACACTATTTCCTTCGGGTGGGGATTTAGGCAACATCTATGAGTACCCTGAAGAAGTTTGTGTTTGCAAACAGTGCAGGAGAGGTAACTGAAGTTCCATCCACTGATTCACCAGACAGGAGTCCTATGCAGAAATCTTCTTCCGACAGCATGTGGAGTAGCAATTCAGAGAAATCTGATTTGTGATTTTATGCACCTGTGAAGTTCCACACAAACTTTTCCCCCAAACATTCCAAGACCATTCCCTTCTTTGCTGGCCAAACATTCTTCAGATGAACTCATGGATAGTAAGATAATATAGTCAAGAGGTGAAGCAACCACTGCAGCTTCCTTATTCATTAAAATCACATTTAAATAGGACTGGGAGGAAAAAAACCCCGGCATACTAGACATTCAAAATAATTATCTTAGTTTTATTGAGGCACTAAGGCAGTTTCTTTACATATTGAAGCCATACATCATAACTTGATAATAAGGCATCTAAATATTATTTTGTTTGAAAAGAGTTGTTTTCCCCTCCACCAACTGTAAAATTTTGTATTAAAATACGAACTATGTACATTTCTTTTGATATGTTTTTATTATAGAACTATTGGTGTTATTGTAGTACACTTTTCGGTTAAGATTTTACATGGGCAGTGATTTTTGTTTTGATTGCCTATCAATAATTCATCATTCATACAGGCCAACAATGGGAGGTCCTGGGAGTGAGAAGCTCAATGGAGAAAAGTTTTCAGATCACTCAACACTTTGAAGTTATGGGGACATTAGGCTATGCTCTGTGATATTGCAAGACTTGAATGGATGTATGAAAAAGATACTCAAGTACCTTTTCAGAGGTACCAAGAAAATACACAAGTAAATCAGAAGACAGTCTTATACTGAATTCAATGAGGACAGAATTCAAACGTGCAAGCACAGCACTTGTTAGAAGTGTGCACACATGCAGCAAAGTGACTGGAGGAAACAGGCAAACTGCTGGAGAAACTCCTTATGCCTGTGTCGGAGACTGAAATATTATCGTTTATGACTTAAACATTTTCATGAAGGACTTTTGCCTATTATAGCAAAAACTTTATTACAAAGGCTGCAGAAAAGACCACCACACCCTGAATGGGGCTCTGACTGAGGCCCTGGACTGCTCCCTGATGCAGGTAAGAGAAAAGTAACAACTCAGGGCTGGGGAAGAAGAACACAGTCACGGGACACACGCTTAACACCTTTGGGGTGGAGACCGCAGCCCCAGGGCTATCAGCGGCCAGGCTTCGCACAGACCCTCGCACCAAAGGGTGGGGGGAGAGAGGCTTTGGGTGCGTGTTGGAAAGCTTCTGGTCAGAGGCGCAGTTAGCACCCACCCTGCGCTGTGCAGAGGAACCCAGCTGAGGGGCCCTTCAGCAGGGGAAAAAGCTCATCCACAGCAGAGGGGTGTCACGGCCCATCAAAGGCCCCCCAAAGGGGTCCCCAGACCCTGCACCAGAGCACTGCAGCATGATGCGACTGATCCACAGCGTTGCAAGGGACAGTGCCCAACCTGGCCCCCTTAGGGGAGGCGCCTGGGCGTTCCCACCTGGCCCAAGGCGTGTATTAATGCACTGGATTCTATACCTTCCGGCGTGGCGGCGGCGGCCCCTCGCTACCAAGACGACCAGATGGAGGGGATCAACGAGACGTCGCTGGGACCCTCGGATGGGTGATATGCTTCCACCTAAGCCCCCTCACTCTCTCCCCGTCCCCCCACGCACACTTCTTTCTCTTTGCCTCTTTTACTATTCAATAAAATATATCAATTTTTTCGCACTAACATTTAACCTCGTTTGGTTTTAATCATGTATTTTGAGTATATTTTGAACCTTCAAAGTTCTTTCCGTTTTATACACAGAGACTTAGTTTTCTTTGCTCTGAGGGGTTTAAAGCGGATCATAACAGCCTGGAACACGATTTAGATACAGAATTAGCTAAAACCCGAAATATTTCAAATAGTTGTAGAGCATGTCACTGGGTTGTTGTACGCAGGGAAAAAATACAGATAAGAAACTATTCAAAATACCATATTGTAAATTCTAGGCAAAAGCGAAAACTTTAGACTTCGAGGTGTAAACCTCGAGGGTGGAGAAGGAACTTGTAGGCAGCAGCTTCAGCTGCCTTGGGGCTACCCCCGCCCACAGCCCCTTTTCCCCCCGCCTCGCAATTCCCCCGCGCTGTATAGGAGCAGCGTGTCTCTGCCACGGCGTGCGGAGCGCGGCACCGCTGCACGGAGAACCCGTAGGTGGATCTTTTGCTCCCGAGAGGCCGAGCAGCTGGAGTGTTCCCCGTGCCCACGGAGCGCCCTCGTGCCGGGCTTGCCGCCCCTCGCCTGCTCCCGGGAGGGCCCGTTCTCCCGCGGAAAGCGCCCCAGCATCCCGCCCGACCCCGGCCGCTCTCGGCCGCGCCGCCCCGCCCCGGACCCGCCGGGCCCGGCGCGGAGGGGCGGGGACGGAGCCGCTCCTCCCGCCGGGTGAGGGAGCTGCGGCCGCTGCCTCGGCGCGGCGGGAACCGGCGGGAGCGGGGCGGCCCCGCTGCAGGTACCGAGCGGGAGCGGGGCGGCCGCGGAGCGCTGTCCGCCTCGCCTGGCGGGCGCGGTGCTGGGAGCGCAGCGCATCCCTCGCTGCCCGGCGGGGCGGGACGTGACGCGCTTGGAGCAGCGCCCGCCTGGCCGCCTTCAAAACTTGCCGTGCTGGAGGCGGCGGGAGTGGGAGGGCCGGGCAAGGCGCTGCAGCAGCCGCCTGCCCTCATCGCCGGCACAGCGAGGGAAGCGACGGCCGCGCGGGCTCGCTTTTCCCATAGCGGGGAGGAGCGCCCCGCCCGCTCCCCGCCCACCC
>VWPU01005411.1:0-85962 GCA_013398955.1 Callaeas wilsoni | reverse complement strand
TATTCTCATAATAATCAAAGAGCTTTGAAAGAGAACCTTGCACCCTCCTCATCAACTCCTTACACAGAGCAATGCTCGAGACCCTTTTTTATGCAGCATTTCCTTGGTGGTTTTTGTGTCTCTCTCCTGCCAAGTGGCACAAGCCAAGGCGGGGCTGCAGCAGGGTTTAACCCCAGCGCTGCTGCTCTCTGAGAACTCTCCCGCTTTGACCCAACACTTCAACAAAAAAGTGCAGCCAAAGTTCTGCATCCACAGGCAGTGACCCATCCCCGGCAAATCTCACGCCTGGCTTCCTCCTGCATTGCAGAACCTAAATTTAGCATTGAAAGGAATGAGGGACTTGTCTTTACAAATAAACTGTGGGGCTGCTGGTAGATAAAAACTAGCACTAAGAGATAAATGAAACAATGGGAAAGGATTCCACTGATTGATGAATGGAAAGAGAGATTTGTCTTTATCAATAAACTGTAGGTCCGCTAATAAATGAAATTGAATATCAAAAGATGAAAGAGACAATGAGGAGAACCATAAATTCCATAAGAATTTTTAAAAAGGCAAGGGGGGGTATACATTAGAAGGCAATCTTAGGAATTAGGCGTTCCGGGGAGTCTGTACCTCTCAAGTACCTCAGCCAATGGGGAAAGAGAGAGGGAAAATGCGGTCGGGAAATTAGGATAAAAAGGAAGCTGCGTCCTCCAAAAATTGGAGAGACCCCAGGGGAATGCCCCATGGCCTCTCCCTTTATTCGAATAAAGCAACGGGACTCCTCTGTCTCCTTTTTGGACATAAACCTCTGGCGCTGGTGGATTAATTTTCCTGACAGCATCCTCAGCAATGCAGCCCTCAGCTGCAGGGGGCTGCGCCCCGGCTGCTCCTGCAGCATCCTTCCCTCGCAGGGCAGCGAGGCGCGGATGCTCCGGGCTTGCCCTGCAGAGCTGATTTCCTCCTTGCATCCCCCCTACACACACGGAAATATCTCCTCCTAACAACCCCCAGCAAGGCTTTTTTTGGTAGCCACGCACAGCGCTGGCTCGGGGAGAGCTTGCACTGCAGGCTCCAAAGCAGCTGGACTGCAGTTTTGCCTCTCTCCGCCTCCCTCTCTTTTCCCCTCGTTTTCCCTGACACTTTTTTCGGAACACTGACTTTCCAGCTCCAGGCAAAACAGCCGCTGCTATTTTTCTCTTGATTTTCAAGGATCACCTCGAGTGAAACTTTGTGGCATTTTAAGAACAAGAGCATTTATCTGTGTTATTTATATAAACCTCCTCAATTAACCCCTGGGTTTCTGTTTGGATTAAAAACTGGATTGCCAAGAGGGTGAAGGTACCCTCATCTCGCTCCCACGTCCTCCCTCAGATTCGTAGAAAAAAGATGCTGCTTAGTCATGTTTGAATTACACGGTGGGGGATTACTACAAAAAAGGGTTATCACACTCTTTTTCAGGATGGAGAAGGCACCCTTTGAATATTGAATACTGAGTTTTAGAATAACGACACATTTCAATTCATAAATGCCTGGAGTGCAACTAAAAATATGTAAATAGTCTGTAATTACCAGCTTTATGGGTCTATTTCCCTAAGCACTTTTGAAGAAAGTGAGACCCTACAGTGTGAAATCTTACTCCTGTAAACCACAGCATCCTGGGACTCTAAAGATGTGGAATCAGACCTAACAAATTTTAGTGTGCTGCTTCTTTTCCTTCCTTAATCTTTGCTGATGTTCTGAAAGCAGTCCCTGCATTCCCACGGGACTGCAAGCTGCTGGTTATAAACCCTGTAATAAGCAAAGCACATTTCACATTTAAGTTTTCTCTCAACTAGTACCAGGCCAGTTTAAATTATTACAATCTCAGCATCAAACATGCCTGTTAAGATGCCCTTTCAATACAGTTCAAATATTTCAACATTTCTTCTTCTATAACCAGACAGGCTGTTAAGGGAAAAAAACAACCAGTTGTCGATCAATGTAACAATTTTTTTGTTAATTATACAAAATAATTATTTCCTCTACAGAACCACAGAATCATTCAGGTTGGAAAAGACCCCCAGGGTCATCAAGTCCAACCTTTGGACATGGAATATCCAAGCCCCTCAGTCTGAGGGGTTCTGCCTCCAGAGCTACTCACCAGTAAAACCAAGCACGGAGATAAAGTGAGATTAAAACACTTCTGTTCTGTTCCGTGGTGGCCAAACAGATTGGATTTGGCTGACACGTTCCTGTAAACACTACAGATGTGATGGGGCCTGTGAAAACACTTCATCTTCCACCAGCACAATGAGAATAAATTAGGACAAATTACAACAGCATTAAACAACAGAAGCGCACCAGACTTCACAGTGATGTCTTCTGGAAAATATTTTTTTATCTGGGGACTCAGTTAAATGAGATCCTCTCTACACATGCTCGTCAGAACAGGCCAAATTCATTTCATGCAGCAAAATTCAGCGAGCAATTTTGGTCCAGTCACTTCAGAACCTCCTGCACAGTGCTACAATATAAAGATGTCATTTAAACTGAGGCAGAAAATTAATTAGAGCCACCCTAACAATTTTGCATCTTTAATTTTGATGGGAGTTCTCTGCAGAACATCTGTGCTCCCCTCCCAGCTAATTGCAAGCTCAGAGGGAAAAGCCACAAGCGCGATGTTTGATGCCTCCTCCCAGAGACCTATTTACACTCACTAACACAAACACAGCTTGCTGCAAAACTTGCCAGCACTCTGGGCTCCTTGCACCATCCCATTTCTGCTTCCTGGCCAGTGGAAAAACGGTGGGATTGAAACTCGAGTACATATTAAAGCCCTGGATGCCTCATCGAGTAAATTGGAATGTTGTGACACAAACTGACAAACTGGTCAAGGCTTGTGCCCTTTCCCGAGCTCAAGATTAAGAGATTTCAAAAGACCTGACTGTGTGAGGGATGGCTGGAATGTCTGTCTTAATTTTCCCAACCTCTCGATGGGTTTGAAGTCTGCAATTTTCCTTTTGATGTTACGGATGCTGCTCTTCCCTGCTCCAGGTGTTCCTTGAACTGCTGAGCTGGTCAGGAAGGACCCGTTCCAAGGGAGCCTTGAGAGCTGCTGAGGGCCCAGGACATGCTGCCTGCTGTGGGAGCAGGCAGAACAGTTATTTTACCACAAATCCTCTACCTCAGAGTAAATGCCAGCAAGGCAAGGGGCTTTTTCCTGTTCTGTGGGGGTTTAAACTAGTTTGTATTATGTACTAGACCTTAAAAAGTCTTCTAAGACATTAAAAAAAAAATATTCCTTGCTTTTTGATAAGAAGGAAGAAGGGCAGGTAAGTGCAGTGAACTTTGCACACTTTGGAGAAGATAAAACTTCCTTGGCACGCTCATGGACTTTTTATTTTGGTGGTGGGAGAGGACATCCTTTCCCACGAGATGCCAAATGGCTGTGACGTTACCTGGCATACCTGAGCAGGAAATAATGCCAAGGAAGGGGGGAAAAGCTGAGCTTAAGTGAGTTCAAGGAAAGGAGAGACCTGGAGACCTCAGCCGGGTGCCCAGTCTCTTGCAGAGCTGGTGGCTGGGCTCACCCTCTCTTTAAATTTGAAAGGAATGAGGCACTTGTCTTTACAAATACACTGTGGGCCTGCTGGTAGATAAAAACTATCACTAAGAGGTAAAAGAAACAATGGGAAGAGTTCCACTGATTGATGAATGGAAAAAGAGATTTGTCTTTATCAATAAACTGTAGGTCTGCAAATAAATGAAATTGAATATCAAAAGATGAAAGAAACAATGAGAAGAACCATAAATTCCATAGGAATTTTTAAAAAAAAGGCAAGGAGGGGTATACATTAAAAGAGAATCTTAAAAATTAGGTGTTCCAGGAAGTCTGTACCTCTTGAGTACCTCAGCCAATGGGGAAAGAGAGAGGGAAAATACGGTCGGGAAATTAGGATAAAAAGGAGGCCGCGTCCTCCAAAAATGTGAGCGACCCCAGGGGAATGCCCCATGGCCTCTCCCTTTATTCGAATAAAGCAACGGGACTCCTCTGTCTCCTTTTCGGACATAAACCTCTGGTGGCGGTGGATTAATTTTCCTGACAAGCTGCTCCCCCTGGGCTCCTGGCAGCTGCTTTGCCTCCGCCTGCGTGGGCTCCCCGACGTTCCCAGGCAAGGTTTCTCCATCGCTGCAAAAGGGGGCATCACCTCGTGACTCGCTGGCAGGTTTTTCCTGACCCTTCTGCAAAAAAACTACTCAGTTAAACACCTGAGGAGTTCTTAAAAGCACAGTTTTACACGGGGAAAAATACCAAAATATTAGCCAAGAGGTAAATCAGGCAAAACAAAGGAATGATTTCCTCAGCACCACGACCTACAAAAGTCTGTGGTTAATTCTGTCGGCCTTTTCCCGCAGAAAAGGCAGGGATTTGAGTTCCTCTGGTGGTTTCCTTTAAGGGCAGGCTGATGGATAGTGCCCTTCTCCTCTGATAGCTCCATTAAAAACCAAGGCTGTCAGTCAGTGGCGAGCACACATCAGGATTTCAGTCATTGTTTCACTCTGTTGTGGGAGCTATGGAATGAAATACGAGCCCACACAGCCTCATCTTACAGGCTGGAGTGATAATAAAGATTATCTGTAATAACATTTTGTAATAATACAACCTTATTAAAAACCTAGCTCATAAATAAAGCACGAAATACAGGAAAGTCGGGTTAATTTATATTTATTTATGCCTGGAGCTAAATGCCTTCAGCCCATTTACTTGCAGAAATCTGCGTCCACAGATCAGTGCAGGGTCGTGGAACTGGTGTTAAAAGTGAGATTTTGAGGCTGCACTTCCCTGGAAAGGGCAGACCTGGCTCAGCTCAGTAATCCCAGCCCTGGGATAAGGAGCCCTTCAGTGTGTGAGGAATGGGAATGTTAATCCTGGGAGCAATCTCTCAATATTGACAATGCTGCACTTGTCAGCACCCCGCCGCTCGTTTTCGTTTTGCTGTTATCCCCTAACTTTGTGCCATCCATCAGCACAAACTGCCTCAGGGGAAAACAGAGCAGTGAGAAATTACTCCTAAAATTAAGTAGAAAAGGGGGAAAAAAAAGTATATTTGAAAAGAAAATATTTTAACTTTCCTCCGCAATAATTAGAATTTGTTCTTGCAGTGCTGTGTTCCTCCGCAGTTACTTCTCTGACCTTCCATCAGAGTGTGGGTGAGAAGGAGGATTATGAAAATTAGATGAGCTTAATTAAAACTGCTTAATTTATCTCTTTTTTTTTTTAAAGAGCAAAACAGCTACCCTGATTGAAAAATTTAAATATCTAGCAGGCTGTTTTCCTATACTATTAAACAGAAATACCGTTCTAGAAATCTTCCTTTTAACTATAGTTCTAGAAACCTTCATTTTTCACTTTATTGGCCTTTATTTTAAAGCTTTTGCTTTCTGTATGTGAATTTCTCTGCTCATCCATAACAGAAAGAAAAAAAACAATCCAAACTGTGAAACAGAAATCGTTATTAATAAAGCAAATTCACTGAGCACTGAGATTTTTTTAGGTTGCACACATAATAAAGGAAAGTTTCAGAAATCACGTGTCTTAAAACCAATTCAATTTTCCCTTCTGGAGGGTCCCATCCAGTGGGGTTTAAGTGTGAAAGAGAAACGTATTTTACACCCTACTGAAGCAGAACTCTTTTACTGGGGAGTGTCAGTGTAGATCCAGAATTACTCCGCTAAATCATGAGCATTACTTGAATGTCACAGCTGACGTGAGATGAGGGTGAAGGTGATGATTAATGCCACGACTAAATTAAAATATTTATTATTGTAATATGCTATTATTAACAAATCTGAAGAAAAATAAACGATACCAAAAATACTCAGTTGCATTTGTGTTCATTGAAGCTCACGGGGGTTTTTTTTCTGGCTTGTGTGGGAATTCATCAGGAACCAGAACCAGTCATCACCAACAATCACCAATTTTCCTGCAGCTCATCTGGCAAATGTCACCTAATTAAAAAGAAGCAAATAAATGCAAATCTTAGTGTCACTTGTTCTAACACAAGAACCACAACGTGAAAATTGCATTTGTGACAGCACCAGGTGTCTGTCGGCGTTCACGGAGGACTCTGCAGATCCTTCCTCAGCCAGGTAATCCCAGAAAAACCAGGGGATTGTTTCCATGAACATCACTCATGTGAGCAACAGCTCGGGAGCATTCAGTGCTGCATGTGACACAAACCCCTGCATAAAAGTGACTTTGCTGCCACCCTGATTACTATTTCTACATGTACGGCATTGTATCGCTGCTGCTTTTTTTTCATTTTAATTATACTTGATTAGCGAAACTGCAGCGCAGCAGGAAACAGGCAGGAGCAGATTTGCTGAACCCTTGCACACTCCTGCTCATGATTGCAAAGCTCTGAAAAGATTTGAAGGTCACACTACTCCCCTAATAACTGTTTCTTTTCTCAGATGGTAAAAAATTTCGGAAGGTGCAGCGCTGTCAGTTGGAGATTTATTATTGAAACCAGCTTTGAGGAGAAATTTACTTCCAACACTGACTTAATTAGCAATGCTGGAAATGTTATAGATGTGTCTGTTTGGGGGTTGTGTGTTTTAAACCTCCTGCAGCTCTCAACTGCAGCTCAAAAGGTGCTCTGCAGCCTTTATCCCTGGCCTCAGGACAATATATTCCTCAAATTAGGGATCCTGCAGGAGGGAAATCCAGATGATGGCAAAAAGGAACCCCAGCACGCTTGTAGGAGCTGGGTTGTGCCGAGTGAGCAGGTCCAGTGACAAATATCCATGCTTAGGGATAGGTACATCCCCATGTTTATACATTAGGGATATTTATATTCCCTATTTATATCCCTGTTCGCAGATATTTAGGCTCTTCCGCCTGAAGACCTTAATCAGCTCAATCCCTCTCTGCCAACCTTTTATCCAAGTGGACAGGGAATCAATCCCAGGTAATTCAGTGGTACTTTGGGAGAAAAACTCACAGATTTTTGCCTTAAGTCAGCACTTAACAGCACAATTATGCCATGTGGCTGAGGAGAGAAACAGGATCTTTTTCCTCTTTTCCTCAGACCATGTAGAAATAGATTTCATAGTCCTCAGGGGAATAAGGCTGACCTGCACCAGAGCAGGGTTTTGACATAATATTTTCGCAATAATATCAGATTCAATTCAATGAAAACATGATCCTGCAGGTGCCATCTCAGTGGGTGCCCTGGAGCTGACAGGTGCAAGCCGTGGCAGAAGTAAAATTTATCTGTATATTACACTGCAAGTATTAAAGGAGGTACTGTGTGATTCTAGATGTACACCTCCGTGTTTTGTATGGATTACAGACAGAAAAGACAGAAATATGTCATCCATTCTTCTCCAGGAAAGGTGAGTTGATCTCCACGATTCTCCAAAGCCTCCCCTGAGGAGTTCTAATTTATCTATTATCACTAAAGAAGAGGATAGGATGTGGCACTGGAACATCCAAATACAGCAAAATCTTTGCATATAGTGCATGTTTATATCAGGTACCTGCAGAGTCTAATGAAAAAGTTGTGCTTGTTTTTCACTTTTGAATGATGCTTTTTTCTTATCCTGAGAAAGTCTTCTTGGTTTGGTTTCAGGGATTCAAAGGCAAAGCAGCTGAATCTCACATTTCTTGGGTGACTTGGAATCTCAGTGTAGGAGTGACCAACACTCAGTTTCACTACTCTAATTTTGCTCTTTAACACTGCTTTTTCGGGCAGAATTGCATGTCATTGGCTGCACTGGACAATATTGAATATTGGTGGCTGCTCAAACCCACTCCGGCTGCTCAAATTTGGAGGCACTCCTGCTCACACTCATAGCAGATTTAAATACTCCTGACTGTGAGGCTGATGGAAGAAGAATGGCCAACTTCAATCTGAAACTCGAATCAGGATCAGCTTTTCTGACTGCATTTCCCTTGTGGAAAGAACAAAAAGCCTGGGCTGAAACACAACCACCAAGCAGGGAGGTTCGTGCAGGCCTCATGTCTCCAGATAATCTCTTATTAAAAGTGCATGAGATTTTTCAGTCGAGTTTTAAGGGCTGCAGGGCATATAGGACAGTAAACAAGAGTAGCAACAAACAGTGGTAATACAAAATAGTTTATTTTTGTTAAAAAAAGAGTATTTTCCCTCCTTTTTGCCATTTGAAAAGTTGTTTGCATTTTAAGTAGTTTCTTCCTGCTAATATTGCAAAGGCAAAAGGATTTTAGATTTCCATAAGCTCATCCATTCAGAAACTCCTTTATTCATAATTTAAACGATACATTTGTGTAGAAGCCAGTTCATGCAAATTGCTTTCTTCTCGTATCTTTTGTAACTTCTCTGTAGGAAATCCTTTCTTTGTGCACAGTCCTCGAGTTTCTTGCTCAGAAAGTCAGCTCTTATTTAGTGCAAAGAGGAAAATTATGGCCTTTTGTGTTAATGGGTACAGTTAAGGTTGACACAATCTCATCTATGGGATAAATAATAATCTTGATATCTAATCTGGTACATTTTTTTAGAGCATCCCAGCAACTGAAGGACTTAAAAAGAGTGATGTGGACGTTGGTGAACTCTTCTGAAACACGAGGAGCCACATGGGAGGGAGCAGGGAAGTACTTGGCTGAAAATCCGATGTGATCCAGCCAGACGGACACTGCAGCCTGAGGGACAGCAGGGGCTGATGGCTAGTGGAAATGACAAATAAAAGCCAAAGAAGGGATAAGAGATGTGAAAGTGAAAGCAACTTCCTCAGGATGGCACCAGTTAAGGGCGGTGGGATGGAAGAGAAGCAGAGCAGCAATGATCCAAAACACTGAAAGGAATTAGAGGAATGGGCAGGAACTGATGCCCAGGAAGTTTTGCCTGAACATGAGGAAGAACTTGTTACCTGTGCAGTGACCAAGCACTGGAAGATTGCCCAGAGAAGGTGTGGAGTCTCCCTTACTGAGGATATTCCAGACCTGTTTGGATGCAATCCTGTGCCAAGTGCTCTGGGATGACCCTGCTTGAGCAGGGAGGATGGACCAGATGACCCACTGTGGTCCCTTCCAGCCTGACCCATCCTGGGATTCTGTGAGTTCAAGGCAGTTTCATTGTTTAGTGCAGCAACCAGAGCCCCGTCTGTCAGAGTTTAGGATAACACCAACTGTTGAAGCTGAGCCATCCAGGCCCATGAGGTGCAGCTGCAAAAGGCTTGAGCCTCCCAGCCTGTGGACACTGTGACTTTTTTAGTTATCTCACCAGGGTGCTCAGCAGCTGCATTGGAAGGAGATCAACTCCACCTTTGGACAGGAACGGAGCCTTCCCTTCCCCAGCCACATCCCACACCCAGGTCACACACCCCACACATTCCCTCTGGGACACATCCAGGGGCCCTGGTATCATCCATTCTTCGTGGGTGACACGATACCTGCAGCAACAGTTCTCACTGTGTGCCACAAAAATCCTTCTTCCAGCCAGAGCGATGAGGTGAGAGCATAAATTAAAGCCTGACTAAATGAAAATGCACTTCCAAAAAGTATTAATTTGTGCGAGGATCATGGCAGGGAATTTACAGGGATGTTTAATTATGAAATTACCATAGCAACTTAGTGAGTACCATAGAGTCACCCTGGTGATTCTTCAACCTCTGTATAAGGGGAAATGTTTATTCACACACCAAAAGAAAGAACATTTTTGTGGTTCAGATGCCCAGTTGGTGCTTTGGAGAGCTGGCTCCCAGCTTCGGTGCAGTCACTGTGTGGGCCTTTGGGCTAGAGACTGATTTGAGGACTCTTTGCTGGATATTCAGGAGATCTCAGGAAGTTTTCGTTTGCTGGGGTCAGGAGGAAGCTGGGTACTGCCTGATCATAGAGCTCCTGTAACAGACTCTGTGTGACATCCTTCGGATTTAGTGGATTGCTGGTTCTGGTGCCCCTTCCCAGACCTTCCCCTTCTCTCTCTGCCTGTCTTTTCCTGATATTCCAATGTGAAAGCTAATCAAAGACAGCAAGAGATGATGTCGTACTGTTTTTCTAGCTGCTATTCAAGTGATGATTCAGAACGTGCTAAATTCCATCTTCACTAATTTAATATTTGGCCAAACCTTGAATAATTAAATTACCTGTAGGCTTCTGCTTTGATTCATAGTATTTACCTCGGACACTTTTATTATGTTCCCCTGCATCCGAACAAGAAGCACAGGACTTCATTAACCATGGACTTTTCCTTCCTCTTAGAAGAAAAAGTAGCACGAGAACAACAAATCTCCCTGGGAGACAGAACAGCGTGTCTGCTCCTTAGCCCTGCATCGGCTTCAGCTGAAAAGGCAGCACCCAAAAGCTCCTTCCTAGGCTTGCAGACAGATGAAGGCAAGGGCAAGGGGGATTCCTGGTGAATTTATGGACCCTTTTCTGGCAAGATGCTTAGTTTTGCTCCCCATTATCTGTTTGTGGATTATCTTGCCTCTTCCCTGAGCTGCCAGTTGGTGTAAGTTGTTGAGGATGGAGCTTCCTCTGCTTTAGATAATTCTTTGCTCCCCAGTTTCTTGGGCACAATCAGATTTTCTGAGGGGGGGTTACCCTGCTGTGCCCTCCCAGGAGCAGCTGGTACAACACACACCTTTACCTGTGTCGTGCAGACCCCGCTCCCTTTAGACCCTCACTCCATGGAAAGCCCTGTGTATAATCACATTATTCCCACTATAAAACAACCACTGACTGATAACCCTCATGACCCTGGCCAAACCTTTCTCACAAAATAAACCTTTTCTTACAAAACAAACCTCTTTGAGCTGGCAAGTCACATACTTGGGTTTGGTCGTGGATGTTGCCTCTGTTTCTCTTTCCACTTTTTCCTCCTGAAAATGTGTAACGAGGGGGCTTTCTCCTGGCTGGAGCTGTCCCACTCCCAGCTGCACAAGGCAGGAGGCAAAGGCAGACCTGATAGCCCAAATTTCCAGAGCTCAGGCCTAAAATAGTCCTGTCTGTCTGCATCTGTCTGCGTGGTCAGTGGCTGCTCCTCGCCCACGAATCCAGAGGATGCTTTTTGCCTCCCGCAGTCGTGGCTGCGTGTGGGAGTTGTGATGCATTTTCCTGCACTCACTTTGGGTTTTTCATTTCAGTCTCCTTTGATTACTCTCCCCTCAGTCTTTCAGACCAAATAGGATTCCAATTAACGATGAACTGTCAGTGACAAATCACCGCCTTTTGTTCCCAACAATGCCTCTCTTTGTTAGCTTCGCTTTGCAAAAGCAACTAAATCAACGGAAAGTAAAAATATATATTTAACTTTTTTCTCCTTTTTCTTTTTTTGTGGGAGATTTTGAAAAGGAAATAATTTGTTGCTTCTTAAAGGAAGCTTCATTCTCTCTCTCGTAACTCCACATCTGGAAGACACTTCTCCCAGCCTGGCTACTTTCTGCCACCCTAAAAAAGATTTGAGATCTCAGAGGTTCAGCTTGAGTGAATATAAGCACTGTGTTATGAGGATGAGCTCCCTTGATCAAAGTAAAAAACATAACAACAGTGCAAGGAAAGTCATACCTATATTGAAATGAAAAATATACATAAAATTGTAACAAAAGCAGAAATGTTGCCACCGAAGACTATAGAAATGAAGGCCATCATCATAGTTGGCTTTTCAGTTCCTGAAGCATTTTCCTCTGACAGCCCCCTGAGGACATCCATTATCCATAATACTTTTTCTTATATCTTCCTGAGAAATGCAGGCTGTGTCAGGAGAAAAATAAGGTCCAGAAGGAAAACTAATTCCCTAACTCATGTGAAAAGCTAGAAGCTGGGGAGGAAACAATTCAATGCCATTAACTTTTATCACACACCAAGCTGAACAAAACAATCCTTTGAGATGCTATTTATAATGTTCAGCCTGCTTCACTCTATTCCCCAGCACTAATAAATACAGTAGCATTGGAGCAAATAAATGGGAGTCCCAAATTAGGATCACCTTCCTCCTAATCCTGAGAGCAGCACAATATTAAGCCTTTAGGAAAAATGAATTCTGCAAAGGAAACTACTCATTAAAAACTTTAGGGATGGGAAAAAAGGGGGAGAATTATAAAAGGAAAGGAGCAATAAACTGTGTGTCCGTATGTGTTGCTTGGAAATAAAAAGCCAAAGCTGTATAATATTCTGGAGTGAGACTGTTAACAATTTATCTGTTGGTATCTAACCAGTAGCTATGAAAAATTCTCAGTGATACCGACAGGGCCAGGCCAGCAGGCACCAAAGAGGAGCTGCCAACAGCCCACATTGGCAACTTCATTTTAGTGCCTGTTAAAATTATGATATCCTGCTGCACCCCATGCTGGGAGAGTTGAGCTTCTTCCATGCCTTTTGCTAGGAAATAAATATATTTTTAGTTCACATTGCCATGTGGGAGTGCTTGTGGAGACCCTGAAGTCCCTTGGATGAGCTCCTAATTTTGCACTGTAAGTGCTAAAGTGTCATTGACCCAGAAACAGATTCATTCAATAAAGATATTAATGACAGGGGACACATTCCAATGTGAGGAGAGGAGAGGAGAGGAGAGGAGAGGAGAGGAGAGGAGAGNGGGGGGGAGGGGGGGGAGGGGGGGGGAGGGGGGGGGGGAGGGGGGGGGGGGGGGGAGAGGAGAGGAGAGGAGAGGAGAGGAGAGGAGAGACATGAAGTTCCATTCTGAGTATAAAATGTTGATGGCTCAAAATCAGAGATCTGAGAAAAATAAAAGGGATTTATTTCAGCAGTAAGTGCAGCACTTTTGTGTTCTTTAAAACTAATGTATCAGAATTGAGCTTTCCCATCAAAGGTGGCTATTCCCTAAGATACCCAAAAGTAGATATTCACGAGACAATGCTGTGTTGATTTGAGCTGAAAGCTTGCAAAATGAAGTCTGTTGTTACACAAAGAGATAATCTGCAAGAAGGGAGCCTGCAGGAGGTGCTAAAGAAATTAATATTTGTGCATTTGGTGGTGTATTATTCTTCTCTGGACACTGGCACAGTGATTTATGGCTTTCTTTTGTCACAGAGGGATGAAATCTCTGACAGCACTGCAGACTGAACTAAATTGCCATCCCCTTACAACACTCACTGTACTACAACTACTTAAACATTGACAAATACATGGAGAATCAGTGTGCATGACTGCACTGTATAGCAGCTCAAAGTCTGAGCTGAGTGCACTGGCTTTGATGCGGAGAAAGACAGATTTTTACGAAAACCAACCCAAATATATGGTAAAATAACGACTTAAATCCTTTAGATTTAAGTACCTTATGTACCTTTACCTAGAACAGAAATATATTGTGTCAATTTGTCCTACGGATAATTTTAAGGAATTAATCTTAACTTGTAAATATTCAGAAGAAACACTTAGCTGTACTGATGTATTTACTTGTATATGAATTTTTAAATTAGTTTAAACAATCAGAACTAGTCACTCACTGAAGGGCAACAAAAATCCATCAACTTCCCACAGCTCTACAGCTCCTGTTGCCTGAGCAGTGTTATTCTTCTAAATAAGTATCTCAGGAGTGCACCATAAGCTCCAATGTGTTTGCACAGGGTTAAAGTAGTTGCAGTTAGCAAGTATATTTATTGGGTTTTTGTTATTTTTTTGGTAAATTCACCCTAGGAGGAGAAAAGGTCAGATTTAATAGAGAATTATTCCCTATAAGGGGTTTAAGACAGATCTTAAACGACGTTCTGCACCAAAGTTATTTTCTGTGTGCAAAATTAGAGAGTTAAGAGACTTTGAAATCTCTCATTCACCTCTTAGTCACCCCTCCTGAGATGTGTATTGAATAACAATGAAATAAAAGTCATTGTGCTCAGTAGTTTTTTTAGCCACTGACTTGAGCTTGCAAGATCTGTGTAATAACAGCAGAAATATTCACAGCTGACTAACTGACAAGGGGCTATTTATGGAGCAACCCTTGAAGGTTTTCATACTTTCAGAAGGTAAAAGGTCCAAAGTTCCTCGTGTGTCTCTGAGGGTCTCTAACACAGAAGCAGATCCTGCTCTTGCACAGGGGTTTTGTTTTCCCATTCCTACAGGAGCCTTGCTAAAGGAAGAGTTTGGGAGGCAAATGGAGTTTGGTTTCTGATGGGGCCTGGCAAAAAAATCTCTGGGTGAGCGGCCTGCATGAGGCTGGGGCTCTGCAGACGTGTCCATGGGTGGGGAAGAAAACAGATTAGGACGAAGGATTTCAGACAAAAATCTCCATCACAGTGGTTTACATGCTGGAGAGAGCCCAGAGGAGGCCACCAGGCTGATTCAAGGGATGAACCACCTCTCCTGTCAGGAAAGGCTGGGAGAGTTGGGGTTGCTCAACCTGGAGAAGCCTTAGGGTGACCTAATTGTGACCTTCCAGTGCCTGAAGGGATCCCACAAGATGGAGAGAGACTTTTGACAAGGCCTGAAATGACAAAGGAAGGGGGAATGGCTTCCCACTGCCAGAGGGCAGGGTCTGATGGGATAGCAGGAAGAAATTGTTCCCTGTGAGGGTGGTGAGGCCCTGGCAAAGGTTGTCCAGAGAAGCTGTGGCTGCTCCTGGATCCCTGGAAGTGTCCAAGGCCAGGGTGGATGGGGCTTGGAGCAACCCGGGATAGTGGAAGGTGTCCCTGCCCATGGCAGGGGATGGTTCAAGGTCCCTTCAAAGCCAAACCATTCTGTGATCCTTTGTTATGGGCAAGTTTTAGACAATTCATCTTCCTTTGTGACTTGCACAGGCCCTGGGCCAGAGCAGGGATGTTTTTGGCATCTTTTCAGTGTTCTTCTGAAAATAATCGTTTGAATGAGCTGGTGTTGGTTGGTCCAGTCCCACAGAATTTCCTCCTGCATAAAGAAATCACCGATGTCTCGTGGAGCCCTGAGAGTGTCCAGACAACGACCCCAGTCAGTGGTGCTTGAAGGAAGTTTGTTCTCCAGAAACAAACCCCCTTCCCTTTTCTTGCTTCTCAAAGAGCTGCAGCTGAACTGAGTGCAAAGCTTCTCCCCCTCTTTGCTGCTGCAAGGTGTGAGCAGCTGAAAACTGTGCAGGTCCTGTATATAGAGGGATGTATCTTCCAGGGGACTGGCTGGCAAAGAGCTGCAGGCATCTGCCTCTTCCCTTCCCCTCTGTCCCTGGCTGGAAGAGGGCACTTGTCGCAGTAGAGACAGAACACGCAACACACTTATTGAGATCCAAAAACATAAGAAGCAAAAGTTTATTATTATGTTCTGCTACTACTCTTACACCTTTTCACAACTACCGTAGTTCTTTGTGATTGGCTGCGTAGCAAACAATGAGAGCTGTCTTCAAAACAATGACCGTTCAAACAGTGATACATTTGGCGATACATGTAATTAGATACATAGTATATGCAAGTTTCTTCTTGTGCACTCCTGATGTTCCATAACAAGGACATCTTCTCCTTGTGTCCAGAGCATCTTCTTTATTGATTATCTTCTGGCCTTCCACTGTGGCTTTCACTGTGACTGCAGTTTCTCACGGGTAGATTTTGACTGTCTATAAGTCAAACTCTGTGAGGCTTTCAGACCAGCTGTTGGCCTCATCAGATCCCACAGGCACTCGGCACGTTTACCACTCCAGACTGTTCACAGTGTCGTAGCCTTTGCACATGAATGGCAGCAGGAAATTTCACAGCTTCCAAAAACGTGAAACCTCGAGCCCAGGAGATGCCCAGGATAGGGGTGAGGAGCTGCTCACACTGAGGCAGCTCAGGCAATGGAAAGCTATGGAGCTTCACAGCTTTCACAGAATTCCTTCAATAGGCTGAACGACCCCGGGGCATCCATGAACTACTTCATTTCCAGCAGGAATTCATCTCAGGTTCCTGCCACTACTGAATTCCCTGTCTTTGATGCCTTAGGATTTTAGCTTTTATATTTTCATATGTTTGTAATCCTGCAGTTCATTAGTGTGTAACTTTGAGCTCCATACAGAGTGCTAGGTACTGCTTTCCCCATTTTGGTCAGACACAACAATTCCTCTCTAGGCCTAGGAATCAAGGACACCTCACTGTCTCAGGCCTTGAGAAATGGAAACAAAAGTGAGTTGGGGGGGAGCAAACTGAGAGAATGGGACTGCACTGCCTGAAGCTGGAATTGGACAATTAACCTCTGATATGCAAATGGACAAAACTTATAGCTGTCCCAAAAACGTGTGTCTGTGTCCATCCTGGGTGCAGTCTCTGTGAGACTCCTGCACTGCCCAAGGTGCACCCTGTGATGGCGTTTCCATAAACCCCTGCCCTTAATCCTTTCTCGCTGCCCAGCCTCTGCTCCAGGGCAGCCTCTACAAGGCATCATCTTGGCTGCAGAGAATCACCACACTACTGGGGTAAAAATGCAGGATATCATATAAATACCATGGAGTTGGTGCTCCACTCCTTGAAATGTCACTGTTGATCACAGTTCACCACAAAACTGTGCAATCACAGCAGCACTATTAGTCATTTGTTGCTCTTTTCTCTTCCTGTGTGTTTTGCAAAAGGTGGATTTTCTTTCTCTCTTCTTCCGAAAACCACTCAGGCCTCCAGTGTTTGATGTTTGAACCCAGATGAGCTCAGGCTGAGTAAATGAGAACTTGGTCTTCCAATCATTTTTTGATGATTAAGTGCACTGCTGTAATTCCCAGGTCCTCCTTGCCACGCACTCTTTCATTAAAAATAAAAAAAGGAATGCAGGTTTTAAGTGTAGACGTCACTATTATGACCATATATTCAGAGTTTGCACATAAATAATCTTTCCTGGTAATTTCAGCTTTGTGCAAGGGCTTCTGATTCATCAAAGGCATAGTTTTACAAAAAGAGTCTCACAGGAATAGGAACTCTCTCTATCCCTGGCTACATTACCCCAATGCTTTATTATTTTAAAATATTATTGGAAACACCCAACTGTTGATCCTTCTCCTGCCAGATTAAAGTGCCATTTACTGTGAGAATTACTTTTTCCAAACAGGCTGTACACTCCTCTGCTCCCTTTTGTGTCTCCCCCCGGACAGCTGAGTAAATTATGCTCTCAGTCTCTTACATTTCCCTGTCTCTGTATTTCCCACAGCTCTGCATATTCTCTCCAAGTCCTCTTCTGTACATTTCCCTGTTTTCAGCCCCAAACCCAGATTGCAAAGCTTCACACAGCTCCACAAACCTGTGCTGTCTCATCCTCTGCACCACCACACATTTTGCTGGTGCTCTTAGTGCTATGCAAATTAAAAAATAGCTTCTGAGCCAGAGACATTCTTACTGAAATTCTAGCTTACAACAAAAGCACATGAGAAATACTTCTTTTTTGCTTTGTTTTGTTTAAAATGTTGCTCATAAAATATGTAGGAAAATGTCTTTTACTAGCTGAGCTCTTCTGTCCAACAAACAGACAAAAGCATCTCCAGCTGTGCTTGGCTAAACACCCTCCCTATCACTGTTCCTGGAAGGATTTGACCTTTGAATTTCTTCACACATTTCCACTAAAGGCTTTTGCAAGGCTTCAGCCTTTCAGGAGAAGGCCACGAGAAGCCTCTCAATGTAATGAGCCAGTGGCCTTAGCCTGCAGCAAACATTCCTCGTGAGGGTAATTCTTTTACTCTGCATTTTACCCAGATAATTACTCCATCCTATCAGACCAGTTTTCATTTTCATTGATAACATTTTTCATTTTCAGGTTTGATACTCTTGACTCTTTCAATCTCGAAACCTTCGCTGACTCGATTATGACTTTTGAAATGTGAATTTCCAGTTCAAGGAACAAGGCAGCAATCTCCCTGTCTGAAAAAACTCTGATCTATCACTGTTTTAATCCTAAGTGATGAGGTTTAGAATTTATAGAGGAAAATACTCGGGAAAATAATTTGGTATTATGAAGAACTGGCAATCAGATGGCCTTGGGAAAATGCTGCCAAATCAGTGATAGAGGAGTTGCTGTGCAGGGCATCTTTCACAAGATGAGTGACTCTGGGGAACTGCTCCTCCACCTTCTGTGAAAAGCACCTGGAGAGAAGGATTATTTAGAGACCTGAGACATGGAGATCATCCAAAGTTCAATTCGATTTTAAAATCTTACAACTCAGCGAATGTCCCCCGTGCAGACAAATGAGTGTCATTATCTGTGCTAATCCTACCATCCTTTGGCTCTTCCTTTCCTTAAGATGTGTCCTGTCATCACATTCCCTCAGTATAATAACTGATGGATGCATCTCTGTGACTTTAATAGGCTTTAAAAGAGATTGAGCTCTGCTCGGGGAAAAATGCAACTCTTGCTCTAGCCCTGAAACCTCAGATTCCATCATAAATGCGTACTTAGAAAAATAATTACATTATACTAATAATGACTACAGTATTTTGCATTCCATTTCACTAGAAGAAGAGTTCTTTCCCCTCCTTTCTCCTTTTTATAGAATCATAGGATCACAGGATGGTTTGGGTTGGAAGTTTTCAGGTTTCAGGCTGACTGCAGAATCTGTTGAAGCTGAAGAATTTTCCAGCTTAATGACAGTAAGTGATCAGATTGCAGCATAATGCTATCAGCACATTTATCCAAGCTGATTTTCTCAGCTTTTAACAAAATTATGGTGTATATTTGAAAAATTATAACTAATCAAGCAATATTGGTGTTATTTGGGGTAAAGTTATATTAAGATGTGTTGTTTGCACAAGGTCTCTGATGCATGCAAAACAAAACCAGCTGTTGCATGCACCTCTCCTCACCCTTAATTCTCAAAGTCCTCATGTCCTGAGGCTCTGAATGTGTTACAACACAACACTACATCATCATAAACCAAAAATGTTCCAACCAGCTGCTTTAAAAATTGAAGAATGCAAGAAATAGAAAATTGTCATCACTCAGAATTCTTGCAACTTCCTATCCAGAAGCAACTACACAAAAAAAGCCATGACACATGACCCATTTAGGTCATTTCTGGCCCATTTGAAGACTTACGTCTGGAGTTTCCCAAAACATGACAGTTTTCCTGAGTTTCCCAAGCCAATGAACTGAAATAGTCCAAAGCAAATTAGGAAAAATTGCAAAACCGGGTTCCACGAGACTGTCATTCCAGTAAAATCACGTCAGCTCATATCAAGGGAGGTCTTCCAGCACAACGCTTTACTTTTTGTTGATATTGTTTTGGGGTTTTTTAATCTCAAAGAACAAAATCTGCTCCTGCAGGATTGAAATTCCTTGGAATCACCTTTATTTTAGTATATTTCAGTGAGTGGCTACTTTTAGTGCATTCATGACCTGGGTCTCTCATAAAAGGTTGAAAGGTGTTTCATTGCTGTCCTGATGTTGTAAAGCTGCTTGTAACCCCGGGGCTTCTTACAATATGTTGTAAAAGATACTTTGCAGTCACCAGACTGCTTAAAAAGGCTGTAAACACCAGCCTGGGTGTTTTCATGGTTGGATTTTTTCATCTGATTGCCCATTTCAATCCTGGACATTCAGAGAGATTCACCTGGACTTTCCATAAACAAGTTCCATGTAGTTAAGTGTGTTATACTCAATGATACATGTAAATATTAAATTATATTTGGCAAAATTAACTTACGTGCTTTTCCATCTTTGTTCTGAGACACAATAAATGTGACAGCCTGCAGGCATTTTATTTGCTGCTGTTGCTGTTGCTGTTATTGTTATTATTAATTATATTATTGTGGTGGTGGTGTTTTAATTTGCTGGATTATCTTTTATCATATATCATTTCTTCTAACACTGCTCAGCTTCTGTGTAATGCTCAATATTCACACCACTAACAAGCACAATTACATATTCCAGCCTCGCCATGCCCAGAGCTCTAGCAAAAACTGACTGAGATTAATTTAATCAAAAAAATAAAAATAACCCCTCATCCAATGTGAAAAGAGCAAAATACAGGCCAGAGGGTGGAAAATAACAAAAAATTTAATTAAACCTTGACAAGACTTTGGAAACAATTTTCAGCTCTTTCAAGTGTTGTTTGAAAGCAAAGGCGTTGGCTGCTGCTCCAAGTAGAAGAAAATATTTCCCTCTTTTCCCTTCATTTGTATGTAAAGCAAGAGCTGGGCTTGTCCCATGGTGCAGCTATTTCCTTGCAGCCTTTCAGACAGCTGAGCAAAGCAGCTCCCAGCAAATCTGTCTAATAAAAAATAAAAACTGTCCCTCTCTATCAGCCACTTCAGAATTTCTTTCCAGACAAAGCAGTGGCAGCCACAAGTTAAGTTTAGCTAAAAGGGGCAGGCACAGAGCAGATTGGGATAAGTTTCTACTCAAAGAGAGCTTTTGTCTGGTTCTTACACTTAATAAATACCTCCTGATTTTCACATTGTGCTCCTCACCTCAGCCTTACACCCTGAAAGTGCTGCTGGTCTTTCACTTCCAAGAGCTGCCCCTGCCAGGATGCTGCTCATGCTGCAGTGATTTTGTCGATCACAATAATATCTGAAACCAAAAGTACTCCAAGAGAAGAAGAACCTCATTTTTTTTCTTCTTTTGTTGCTGAGATACCTGAGAACTGAAATGCGTGTGCTGTTCTGCTCCTCTGCCCCCCGATACTGCGGTGTCCCTCAGTGAAAACAATGCCATCAATTATTCCATGCTGATTTATTAAAGTGACCTGGCTACAGCCCAGCAAAGCAGATGGCATTGTAGATTATAAACTAATGCCTCCAGGGAGGCCCAGTGAAGAGAGATCTTCAGAAAAGACCT
The DNA here is from genome assembly GCA_013398955.1 of Callaeas wilsoni. NCBI lineage: Eukaryota > Metazoa > Chordata > Aves > Passeriformes > Callaeidae > Callaeas > Callaeas wilsoni. The sequence goes on along the minus strand of VWPU01005411.1, from coordinate 65,318 downwards.
CAAAAGAAGAAAAATTGCTGCACACAGTGTCTGTAAGAACTTCCTTAGCTGATAGGACCAGGCGAGTCGTGACAGAAAACAATTGCATGTCTCAGAGAAACATATTAAATGCCATTGTAAAACACCTTGCACACAAATTTATTCCTCCAGGTGTAGAGCCTGAAGTCCTCGAGGCATTTTGGAGACCGAGAGGTGTCCCCATGGAGGAGGGTGCTCCCCGGAGGGTGCTGGTCAAGCAGAGCTGCAGGGGCCCCATCCCACCTCGCCAGGGGAGACGCGGATCCGAGCTGCACAAGGAAAGGCGCTGTGAGTGCTTCACCTTGCAGGATCTTTGGGCTTGCAGGTTCTTTCCCCATCTGCACCGAGGTATTTCCATTGCACTGGAGTTCACAGCCTGCAGTTGGGACCATACTGATGCTGCAAGTGGGAATCTTTTTGTCTGCTGCTCCCAACTCTCCTCCTTGGCTTGGTGGGAGCACCTACCTTTGGAGCAGACGAAGAGTCAGCATGTGCCTGCTGGCACCACGAGATGTATTTCACCATCCTGACGAACAACAAGGGGCTGGAGGGTCTGTAGCTACACAAAGTGGGTCAGAACTTCGGTCCCGTGTCTCACCCAGAAGTCAGAAAACACAAGCACTGAGCTGCTGTGACCTCTTAAGTGATTACAATCATAATCCATTGTGTGCCTGTCTGCACCAGATCCATTTCTGTAAGCAGTTGAGTTTAATTGGGCCACAGCTGGTGTTGGCTAAGTACATGGGAAGCAGGGGGGTGAGGGGAATGGCTTTATTGACTCAACAACTCTCTGTAAACTGAGGTTTCTCTCTTCAATGATATCTGCCTTGTTTCGTTTTCAGTGTGTTCAGTGCCTGAACACTTACACAGGGCTGCTGGTCTTCAGAACAGGAATCACAGTGTGGGGCTCCTCACATACGTCTCCACAGAAACCTGGGGAAAGCCAGCTCTTCCCACCGCTGGGATTGGTGCTGCCAGATCAACTGTGTGGCACTTCTGCACAAATTCTTGTACAGGGCCCTCCCCAGCTTCGAGCAACACGTCTGTCACTGCCTCCCACTCCTTCCCTGGAAACCAACTCCCTCTCAGGCTGTGCCCGTGCAGCTGGTTAAAAACAATAAAAACAAACCACCTGCTGTCCTGGTGGGGGCTGGAGGAGAAGGGATGGCATGTCCATAGTTCTGTGGTTAACACCAGAGCCATCCTCCTGTCTTCAGCATCTTCTGCCCCCAGATCTGGACAGGGAAGGCTCTGCCCAGACACACAACATCCTCTGCAACCTCCAGGCATGGACCTGAAGAAAACGGAGTGGCAGAGCCTGAAGTTTCCTGGGGCCATTTATCCAAGGGCTGTGGTGATGACTTCAAAGATCTTTCTGGGGTTTTATTGATTTACTTTATGCTCTGTGCCAGGTGCAGTTTGGTGTGGGAGGTTAACTGAGGAATACTGTCCATCCTGAAGCTCAACCCCAGCAGAGGCAACAATACTGAACAAGAGACAAGTCAGGATGAAATTTTAANCTGAAGCTCAACCCCAGCAGAGGCTGATATTTTTAGCTGCCTCCCCTTCTCTTCTTTTCTTCTTTCTCTTGTAACATGGTTATTCCCTCCCATCAGCAGAAGCCAAAGTTTATCTTTGGCTCCTTCCTCCCCTAGAACTCATATACCTGTTGCATAGAGCATGGCCCATCCCACAGAGCACTGTGGTGAATTCCAGTCTTCATGACACCACCCTGAATTTGGTTTATTGATCTATTTTGGCCATGCTTAGCTTGCAGATCAATCAGTCTGAAGACCTCAGCTATAGCTGTGGATGTGGCTCCCCTCTGCAGCAATTCACTTGGCGGGGATCCCACCAGCCTTTTGTGGCTGATTTTCTGAGAAATACGCTGCAGGAGGCAATTTCTGGCTCTCCAAGTGGCAAATCCTTTGCCGTGCTGAGTTTCAGCCATGGATCAGGTGGGCAGTGCCCACAGCGGTGGTGGCAGCAGAGGTGGCATCTCTCTGTAGCTGAGGAATGACCCTCCAAGGAATGTCAGCGAGCAAAAGGCGTGGGAAATGACTGTCTGCTAAGGCAGGTAATTGCCACAGCTTCATCTGATGATTTATTTGTCAGACACTTAATCTGCTGAGGTAATAAACCCCAGAGCAAATCTTTCATGCTTGGGATTGCTTATTTATACATGGATGTCACCAGGACTGCTCCTGGAGATGCCTTTGGTGTGCTCCTTAACAGGAGCTCAGAGAAGATGTGGTTAAAATCCAGATATTCCTTCGTGCTCCCTAAGGAGCTGGATGGCCAGTATAAAACTAGCCAATGCACAAAGTCACTCTGAACTGCTCCTTCCCTTTTGCTCTGCTCGCAGCCCACCTACAAGCTCTCTGTGAAAATCCTAAATAAGATTAATTACTCTCCTGTAAAGACATTCCCTTTCAAATCTGCTGGTGAGTGATTCTCTCTTCACCTGAGCACACCTTCCCCTCTCTGCCTCGTTTGTCACCACGACTTAATGCTTCCCTGAACATCTCTAGACTCACTCCCCCTCAGGAGCTCCTGCATCCCCACCAAACCTCCGGAGTACCTACAAGCTGGTGAAAAACCTCTCATTAACCGGGGGCCGCAGGTTCTTTGTCCTGGACCTTCTCCAAAGCAGTTGTCATCTCGTTTTGTTATGGGGTACATAAAATCCCAGATTTGGCCTCAAGAGATGAAGAGCAGCACACACAACCTCTCCCTCCGGCCAAACCTGGGGCCGCACCCCTCTGCTCTTTTTCACATGCGGGCATTTTAATCCCTCAATTTCCTTGACTTCTGCTGCAAAATAAGCGCTTCAGCTTCTCTGGGCAACCTGTGCCAGGGCCTCACCACCCTCACAGGGAAGAATTTCTCCCTAATATCCAGTCTGAACCCACTCTCTGTCAGTTGAAGCCATTCCCCCTCATCCTGTCACTCCAAGCCCTTGTAAAGAGTCTTTTCCATCTTTCTTGTAGCTTTTTCAAGCACTGGAAGGCCACAATTAGGTGAGCCCAAAGCCTTCTCTTCTCCAGGCTGAACAATCCCAGTTCCGTCAGCCTTTCCCACAGGAAAGGAAATGTTAGGAACCGTTTGAAGACGTGCAAAGATGGAAAGAGGAGAATGTCCCAGTCTGACCCCAGGAGAGGCCGGGGAGCCGCTGCCAAACTGAGCCGAGTGAATCCCCAAATTCGGGGCAGCAAAGTGGGGCTGGGCTTGGTGAACAGCCCAGAAATCAGCTGTGTGAGAGCCTCAGAATGAACTGTCACCATCCAGTTGGAACTATTTTAGGTGAGAGAGCAAGGGAAATAATCCGAACTATTCATAGTTTCATTCGGCATCTCTTGCAGTTACCGTTTGAAATAAAACTTATCTTTTTCCCAGTGAAAGTCTGTAGAAAATAGAGACAATTTTGAGTCTACAACAGGTATAAATGCTCTGATTTCCAGCACTAAAATGTCACTGCAAGCATTTCATCTGCTGCTATAAATGTGTGATCCATCACTGAGGAAACAACCACAGTTCAAGGGAGTAGTTACATTATTAAAACATGGAAGTGCTGTTGTGCCACAAACAACCACTGATGTGTATAAAGGAGACATTTTACTGCCATGATCGGTGTTCAAGGCTTCTGAAATAAATTAGATTTGCAGCATGTCATAATAGCAGTGGTTTGTAATACAGCACAGCTCTGTGTGTATTCTCATTTTCTTAAGTGTCACTGGTGTATGCAAAGAAAAAAATTATTTGTTAACACTGATGAATATTTATTAGCAAATTCTCAGTGAATATTTCACAGCAGAAGAGTTGCTCATATTCTTATTAAATAGGAAAAGGAATAATGCTGCCCTCTGAATGTTTTTGACTTGCTGGTGCAGGGGAAAGTCAGCGCAGTGGGTGGAATTCTGCCCTTGCAAGCGGAGCCAGTGGATGGGAGAAGTGAGTCCACTGGGCCAAAAAATTACTTAAATGATGTCATATCCCATCCAATAAAACTGAGTCAGATAAAAGGCCAGGCCCAGACCTCTCAGGAGGCAGTGGGAGCAAAGGGAAAGGAGGGACACTCAGATTAGTCTTGCGTTCAGTAGGTGTAACAAGAGGTAGGAGAACTGACTCCCACTGTGTCTTTCACCTTAATTTATACCTTCCTGGCACTTTCTTTTTCATGTGCTTCAGGAGGTCATTTTACAGAGTAACTAAAAAAAAAAAATCCCAGTTCTCCTGTAATTAAATTACACAGTGGCTGCAGATATTGATCTCTCTCCTACATGTGAAAATAAGTAGCTTTTACTAAATTTAACATGTTTGCATGGCTTAAAATCCTGCCGAGATGAAAATCAATCTGGATATTTTGAAGCAAATTCAAGCAATTACACACTTAACACGAAGTTAAAGTGCAGGATTTGTGTTTCTCATTTTGTTTTAGCTTAGGCCAGGCTTCCCAAGATCCAGCACAGTCTCGCACTTGAAGGAGGAAATGCCTTGGAGGGAAAAAGGGGGCCCTTCTTTCAGTGACAGTGCTGATTTTAGCCAGTTCAACCTAATCAAGAAAGTCTTTGGGTAAATGATTGTCAGCAGCTTATGAACAAGAGAAATGGAAGCAGAAATAAGAGCTCTCTGGGTCCTCTTAGTCTTCTTCCCGTTTTTTTTCCTATCGCTCCACTGAATTCCAGAGCCCTCAGAGCCCTCTTGAATATTTTAAATCATTCAGTAACAATGGGTAACACACAACACCATTTCAATTAAGCTTGGTGTGCACCGACCTTGAAATTGGATCAGAAGGTCTATTTACTGACAACGTTGTAGCTACATTCAACAATTGATTTTCACTGGTTGTTCTGGAAATGCCAATGAGCAGCTCCATGTAATTTCACTTGGTCACTGGAGACAGTGGGGCCCTTCAGAGAGCTATAAATGTGCTTAAGTGGGAAAAGATGTCCAAATATTTCTCTCTAACTAGCACAGGGGAAGAAAAACGCTGATATCTCGATGTTGCATGCAGAGAACGTCAATAAAAAAATCCTCTTTTTAGTGCCTATCATTTGGACTCTCGAATCCTTCCACAAGAATTGAGTTTTTCAGTAGCACCGTGGCACTCACAGAAGTTTTATTTCTGCTGGGAAATTGAGGCACCAGCTGAATAAATAACCTGTCAAGATCAAATGGAAACACTATGATGTTGCAGAAATATTGAAGGGCTTTTAGTTTTTCTCTTTAACACATCAGACTTCAGCTTTTATGACCAAATATTCTTCTCTGCCACTGTAAATGCAGGTCAAGGCCACTGGTATCTATGAGAGACATCAATTTAAATCTTGAGCAAACAAGATCACAGCCAGCTTTAATCTCGTGGTTCTTTTATGTAATACAAGATATATTCCTGCAGCTTGCTATCTTTTTCTTGTCTCAGCTGGGATATTATCAAACACAGCAAATACTATTCCCTTTTCAAATGGACATTAGTCGTGCTGACTGAGTGATTTTATCTTACTCCTGATATATGTTTTCAGGAAGAAACACTGTTTTCTGGAAGGTCAGAGAGTAGAAGTGCTCCTTCCTTGTTTCAATCATGTTTCACAGTAAAAATTACCAGGAATAGAAATTTATACACTGATTTTTCTCCCAGTTAAGCTCTTTTTGCAGCAGTTGCTGCACTGTTGGCAGTGAAGCTGCTCCAAATGCACAGAGTCTGGGCAGCCAGAAGATCCAGGGATTCATCATTGCCCAGAGAGGGTCACTAGACAGAAACAGCAAAATTTCTCTTTTCTCCAATAGTTTGGCTCGCTTTCTCCATAAAGTTTCCATTCCAGTCCAGAGTTTAAACTGCCAGGCCTCTGTAGTATTTGAAATATTGGTATAATATGGCTGTTTTTGTGAAGAATGGTCAACAAGAGAGAGAATTAAGTTCCAGAGGATCCTATTTTGTCCTGGAGTGTGCATCACTGTCTTAAGCCACACCACCCTCCAGGAAAACAAACACTGCTGTCACAGCACCTGTCTTTTTTATAGCTAAAAGTGCCAAAAGACAAAGATTACACCCTCGTAGCCACTGTTTAGGCAGATTAATATTTTTAAGAAGCTTTTCCCCTTCTCACTGCAGATCACTTGCTTCTTTCACTCATATTCCTTGGGGCAAGGAACAATCACCTCTTCTTTATGTTCCCGCTGGGAAGGGTATGTGCAGTTAGGGATGCAGGTTAGGACACCAGCTATGGTGATTTTTGGGATGCTATCCAGGCTCCCCGGTGTCCTCAGCAGCCAGTGCAGCTTTGTAACAGGCAGGAGCTCAGGTACTCAGGAGGGAGGATGGGAGAGATGTCAGGATAACAGAACTCACCTCCCACCTGCTTGCTCTTTGCCCAGACCTGATGAGCCTCTTTTATGGTAACAATTCTAAGGATCTAAACAAAGAAAAAAAATTAAAAGGATGTCGTAACCACACCATTAATTGGCACATCCATTTACAGCTGAGAGTCCTGGGGTTTGCTGTGGGGTGACCGACACACACAGAGCTCCATTTCACCTCTAGAACTCTTGCTCTCTGCATCTGTTCAGCATCTCAGCAAGAGATTCTGGCTTTGGGGATCATCAATAACTGCCAGCCATGAAGAAGCAGGGAGAGAAACTCTTAGAATGCCTTAAACTGAAATACAGCCTGATGTCCTGAGGTGTGCACCAGGTTCCATTTTTCCCCCTGAAGAAGCAGCTTCTCTCCCTTTGCCTCCCCAGAGTTCCCTGCAGTTCTGTGTTTACAGTCGCTGGGATGATGCTGCAGTGGTGTCAGAACCAGGACAATTGCATAATCTAACAAACTGAGCATAAAACATCTCTCAGAGACAGCTGCCCAGTAATAAGGGGGTTTCCCTCAGGAGCCAGGAGAATAATCCAACCTTTATTACCCGTGGCAGTAGGGAAAAAGGATGGCCTAGCTCTGCAAGTTTGGGTCACCACAACAGGAGGAAAAAATTCAAGCATTTCCCCAAAATAAAAACTCCTGCTAATGCAAGTGCAGAGAGTGCAGTCCTGCTGACTCATTCTTAGTGGGGTGGGTTTTTTCCACTTAAAAAATAACTTTAATGCTCAGTAGAGATTGACCTGTGTGAACCATGTTAAAAATTTCTTAAGTGCAGTGGAAGACAGGAATCCAGAGTGAAAAACATTTTTTCTTTAAAGCAGGATCTTCAGTGTGTTCTATCGACGTCTAAGCCCGAGAATTTTATGACCTCCAAGATTCAGTTTCCTCCAGCCTGTGTTTGTTTCCAAGGATATATTTGAAAAGGGAGGTTCCATTACAATTAGTGCTATCTCTGTGCACCTCAATTTTAGTAAAATATGAGATTATCCACAGTTCAATCCAGTGAATATATGAAGAATATTGGCCCTATTTGAACAGCTTAGCTGCTCCCATTGCAGCTTCCTCTGCTTGTGGAGATAAAACTGAGGGTCACTACTAAAGTCATAAACATTCCTCAGAAAATGAGTAGATTACTTAGCTGTTGGAAATACAAGTCGTGGCACTTGTTTTCATAAATCTTGACCCAAAATTGCAAATAGGAGCAGTATTTGGCATCCAGGCACACCCAGGTTTCAGTGGCTTAGCAAATCACTGAATGGGCCCAACACAGAGCTCACATTTGCTGTTAATTCACAGCACAAAAATTCCATCTCTTGAGTCCTTCGTGTACTGGTGTTCACCAGACAGACTGTAACCTTTAGCAAAGTAAGCACACATTTTGGTTAACTAAAAAGCCAGTGTCTTTCACCTTGTATTTTAGCATTTCTCTACTCTATCATCTTTATTATTATGAGGTTAATTTAAAAGATTAAGTAAAGATTCTGAAGAAAAAAGCACAATATTTGAAGAAGATCAGAAGATAATTTTAAAAGGGTGTCTGTTTATTCAATTTCTCATCTGACCTTCAAGGCTTCTTAAGATCTTTGGAAACACAGTCTTCCTTTTATGTGCCTGTGTTAATGTCAGAGATGTTCCTCGAATCCAGCACACCTGCAGGAATTTAATAGCAGGCTGCAGAGAAAGCTGCTCTCCAGGCCTGCCTTGCTCAGCTATAACACCCCTCGAAATCTGAAATTAAATCATTACAACCGCATGATCACCCTAATTAGGCAAACCAACTTCGGTGCTGTTACTTGAAGACTGCCAGCATTAAAAATGAAAGCTTTTCAACGAAAGTGGGCCATAAAAATATCAAGCTGTGGAGTTTTTAGTGGCATGGAGAAGTGCACATACCTGCACTGCACACGGCAGTGTCCCAGGGCTTCCTCTTGGAAGACCCTTGGTTGTCAGGTCACTTCTTAATGCCCACTTAATTTTGCCCACTTAATTTTGCCCACTTCTAAATGGCAACGACATTCCAGAAAACATGTTCCAAATCTGCCTTTTTATTTTTAAAATGCACCTGAAAGCAACAAACTCCATTTGGTGTCTATACATCAAAGACACGTTTGAGCTGCATTTTACACGCATACGTGCACGCGTATGTAAGGACATAAAAGAAATCTTGCATAAAGGTTTCTTTTCCTACCTGAACTTGGGCACAGGCAGTCCCAGCCTCCTGACACGCCCTGCTGGGAAGGCTTTTTAAGCTTCTCTGAGTCAGAATGTATTTGCTTGTGCACAGCACTGGGTTAATGAGTGCGTGTGACATCTCCACCAAAAGTCTTTCACAGAGAACAGCTCGGAGCAAGAACAAAAGACCCCAAAATCTCCCTGTGCCCACCTGAGAGATTTGCTCTGTGTTCAGGCCAGCATCTTGTTTTGAGATCTCTTCTCCCCATCTTTTTGCCCTCAAAGGTTTTAGCATTAGAACTCTCTTGAGGAGTGATTCTGTTACATGAGAATTCATCAATGCAGGGAGTTTATTTCCAGCATTTTCACTTTGGCATTAATTTAATGCCAGTTTTAGCTCACTGAAACACCCCCAGCCCATGTTTCCCTCCTGCAGAGCACCTCAGTGGGTAGCTGTAACTGTTTATGCCAGGATTCACTGGAGTAATCCTTCAGGAAAACAAATCCCAGGGCCTAATGCAAACAGGCTAAGTGCTGCATCTCTTGTAGAGAGTCAGGAATCACCCATCACCGAATCTGAAGCCTCAGCGCTCCTTGCAGATGACACTTCCACCCCCATATCTGCAATTTCTTTCCTCTGAGGAGAGAATGTTGTTTCCTTGATTGAAATTGCTGTTGTTATTTACATATGCAGGCAGAAACAAGACACTTCGTGTGCAGTTAAGGTTTGTCGGTGCTGCTGTGACCATCTCTCGAGATGAGTTTGGCTGTCCTCACTCTGCTGGGATCAGCTTTCCCACCCACCATGTTCTGGAGCTGCCTCTCCCCCAGCTCCTCAGCACAGAACGTGCTCTCACTCAGCATCCTCTCAACAAACTTCTCCTCAGAGCCTCCATGCACTGGGAATATCACAGAGCATTGGGGTTTCCCCCCCCCGTGCTGCTCCTCAACCTCCTCTCTTTAATTTCTGTGCAGCACCAGGCCTGTTTTTAACACGAATTTGCTTTGCACATCTTCTCTGGACCTGTTCTCACCAGTTCCCCAGGCAGGAATCAGCCCCGTGCCCCACTCCCAGAGCAAAGCTGAGCTGGCTTCTTCAGCGCCCAGAAGAAGCCAAGAGCACAGGCTCAGTGTGTGGCACAACAGGCAGATGGATCCTTCCCAGCCCGGAGTCAGGAGACATCGTGAGGATGTATTGATCCCGTGGCTGGAAATCCGCTGATTTCTCCATGGAAAAGGAGAAGGAGGACCAGCATTGCTCCTGCCCTTCTTCCCCCTGCACAGGCAAAGGAGGAGGATGGAGGGGAGGATGGATAAACAGGTGCTTTCCTCAGTTCACAGCACTCCTGCAAGCTTTTAGCTGCTTTTATCTGCTTATTAATTGCAAGATGCATCTGTTTCACATCCCTGTCCTCTGCTTTGCTGTGCTATGTCTGTTGAAAACTCCCTAGAGCTTTACCCCTTACCCCAGCTTGTTTAATGAATAATGGTTTTCAGGAGAAAGTCTGGGAAAAGAGACACTAAAAACAGAGTTTCTTCCACTCTTAAATTTGCCCTGTCAGCATCTCCAGATCTGAAAGCTTTGAAAGCTATCAACCCATTTTTTGGATCATTAGGCACTTTCAAAACAAAGCAATTATATTCCCACCAGAAGAGTGTTTTGGACATTCCCACCTCTTAATTTATTTCACTTGCCTTGGCCCAGTGCTAGGCTGATGGGACTATTCTATAGGGGTGGAATTTTCTGCAAAAAAAACCCAGCTTTGAAACGTATTTCAAATAACTTTACATTGTGTATTATCAGTTTCTCACACAATGGAGAAATCAGCATCTTCATCAGGAGCTGCATTTCAAAAGTGGGAGCTCTCCATTCTTTAATCTTTTCTTTTGAAACAGGAGATCTGTTCAAACTAGGATGTCACTCCGTGTCACATGGAAAAATCCTTATCTGTAAATCATAATCTCCCTGGGAGCCAAAAGCAAAGGGATTTGGACCAAATATATCCACAAGTAGGAAAGTCAAACTGCTAAAAAATAATCTGGCATTCCCAAACAGGCATAAATTACGCCACAAAAGGGAGAGTGAAAAGAAATTGCATTTAATGATGTCTTGCATTGAAGTAATCCACTTTATCTTGAAGAAGGTGACCTGTTTACAGTTTGCACATCATCTTCAATATTCCTCCCATGCTCAGCTGAGTCTAATGAATGTGTCACTTGTTTGAACAGCACAGCACAGATTTTGTGCAGAGCTTCTTGACGTCCTGTCTGGGTGAAATGGGGCAAAGCACCCTTTGCATTTCAGTTTTGCATTTTGTTACTGAGAGAGCGGCAACACAGGCACGAAGAGAAAAGGTAAAAGGAGAGACATTACAAAATTTAACACTGATTATTTCTTTGAGGGGAGATCAGACTCTAAGTTGAAGTGGAAAAGTATGGAGAATTTTCCAGGCAAAACAATTTCTAGCTTTAGTAGGTACGAATGTGATCATCAATTATGAGAACTGAGGAATGGAACAGGATGGAGAACTTTACACTTTCACAGGCCCTGGCCTTCTAGTTTACTGAAGATCTTTATTCTCAGCAGATTTCTGAGTAAATCACTCTCCCTGTGCCATGGAGATGAGCTGACTCTCCAAACATGAAGAGCACCAAACACTTATCAACAATTATTGTGGAACTTTCAGATGTTTAAATCAAAGTCTGGTCAAACCTCATCAAGAAAAATCTCATCCCAAAAGAGCAAACTGAAATGAGCCAAGCAGCAGCGAGAGAAGCAATTTTCCAGCACTTGGAAGTGTGTGATACTGCTTTTTTTAGCTGCATTTGAAAGGGTTTTATTCTCAGTGATATTTTGTTTACTTCCCTCCTGCACAAATCATGCAGGCATTTCATTGTCTGTTTGGATGCACTTCTTCAGCAAGTTGTCAGACAAGTGTGGGTGCAAAATGATGGCCCAGGAGAGAGGCTACGCTTGGAAATGTCAAAGCCAACCACACAAGGAGACGGTTTTACTTAGCATTTCCTTCATTGGAATTCCTGTTCATGGAGATTTCCAAGTCCCAAACGTTGAGCAAGCATCTCTTCCAGGGGCACCGGTGGTCTGTCCTGAAGAGCTGAGTTGCTCCCAGGGGAGGTGTTTGTTATCCCTGTGGTGATCCCAAAGATCCCCCTGACTCAGGCGTCCGATCAGCTCAGGAACACCACGCGCTGCCTTTAAAGGGGGGTTCAGGTGCAGAGCAGACCCCGCGTGGAGCTGCAGTTTGGGAAGCAGGCAGGCAGCTCCCTCCCCACCTCCTTCCCTCGAGCTCCTTTTGGGGAAACTTCCCTCCACTGATTTCTCCGGTGGCTGCCAAATGTTTTGTTTCCCAGACTCCGTGGTGCATTAAGTGTGGCCAATGTGCTGCAGGGAAGGAAACAACAGGAGAACCGGGGTAAAAATTCCCTCTCTTCTCGTTCTCACTCTTTTTTTACCCACAGTCCCATCGTTTGAATTGGTTTCATCCAGAGTTCAAGATATGAGTGAGCAAAAGTGAATTTAAGTCACATTTATTCCTCCTTGATCCCAGCCTGGCTTTAGGCCAGGCCAGTCATCTCCAAGGAGCTATTTTTAGGCTCTGCACCAGCCCATGTCTTGAAGCGGTTGACATGATATGACAAACATTTTTAAGATCTCTCAATAAAAAGTTATGCAGATGCTTTGCTAAGAAAGAGCAGACAAACCAAATAGCCCAATAAATGACTTTCAGAAAGTAATTTGCACAGGGTCACTAGAGGGATTTGTGAAGTGGAGCTGGCAGCAGTATAAGGACTGCTGAAGGAATATGGATTTTTCTCTGTTTTGAATTGCTTGTTTTCCCGTACACAAACAAGTCGTGACAATATGTGTGGTTAGAAAGTAGACCATAAATGATAATGTTCATCTATTAATTAAAAAATGGGCAATAACATCTTTAAATTATTAAATTTTATTTGTTATTTCAATATGATGCCATAGTAATTCTATTCTATTATGTAATCTATAAAATGTTACGTTATATAACATACTTATTCTTTTAAAATTCTTTCTAAATCAGGCAAAAATGTCTTTTAAATTCTTACATTTAAAATGTTTTAAAGTTTTAAATTCTTAAATTCATCTTTCAAACTCACAGCCAGGGCTCTCAAAATGCTGTTTCAAGTAGGCGTTCACGACCATGGCAGCTGAAGCCACGTACAAACCCCCAGTCAGCTGATTCCTGATGCCTCTCAAAACACAGGCTGGGTTAAAATCCACCTGCTGCCTTATGAGCTGAATAAAAGAATCCATTTTTAGCAGTTGAAAATCAGCTGCCCAGTGACCACATTTGTGTCACAGACAAGAAAGAACAAGGTGGGAGCTCGTGCAGGTGGTCAATGGCGCACGCGCAGAGCTCGCATGGAGTCCACTTGTGACCGGAGTCCACTTGTGACCAGAATCCACTTTTCCCGCTGAGCTGAACGCCTCTCCTTGTGGATGCTGAAATGCTGTTAGCAGGGAAATTTTCTCTTCTTGCATTCATTCTGTGAGAACTTTTCCTTTGCTGTGTAAGCTATGTAAACAATAGATAGGGTTTTTGTAAATAGCATTCATATCTGGTATCTTCTGACCTTGTGTACATTATATTAGGAAAAAACATTTCTAAGTAGGTGTCTAAGACTTTGACCAATCACCCTAGGAGAAGTGTGAACACTGTTCAATTGCTTTATGGAGCTAGAATATATAAATGGTATTGTAAATTTAATAATTAATTCATTCCTCGCTCTGGACTCCTGCCTCGCTGCATCTCTGAACCCCTGCTTAGAAGCCCACGTCTCCTGCCTGCTGTCAGTGCCAGGCACCTCCTTTCCAGCACGGCCCCAGCTCAGATTACAAAGCCACGCTGGTTTTAATTTGCAGCACTGGCAGAAGAGCTCTCCTGCCAGCCCTGGGGCTGCAGTGCTGATGCGCTGGGCTCTTGGTTAGGCTCTGATTTGGAAGCTCTCGGCTCGTCACCAGCTCTGAAGATGACAGCTTCTACCCAGTGCTGCTGAGATGAAGATCCCTTGCAGCTCTTGGAGGAATCTTCCTTCAACTCAGCAAAATCCATGTCTATGAGAGACAATCAAGGGCTTGAGTGACATAAGCAGGATGTCATTTAATGCTTTTTGTTTAGGAAGGTGTTGAGAAGTCCACTTTGGGTGTGTGCAACCCTGAGGTTTCTGATAGGTGTAAAATTAGGCAGTTCCCCTTAGGAACTGGAGCTACAATGTGTGACAACTTTTCCAGAGGGCAGAGAGGGTCGGGTGTTCCCTGGAATTTGCCACTGGATCCGCGCTATTTTATGGCCAAGCCCGTGGAAACCTGTGCTGGTTCAGCTCCAGCTGAGCCTGGATTTCACTGTCAAATGCACCAAAACAGATTTGGGGCACCCCACAAAGCCCAGTGGTTGGCACAAAAGTGGCAGATGGACTTCCAGACAGATAAATTTTGGATGACACAAAAGGAATACAAACCGTGTCTACATCAGGAACTCAGACCAGGCTCTGACACCCATGGCAAGAGATTTTGGGGGTCATGGGTGACACTTCTCAGAAGTCATCAGGACCTTGTGCAGCAGCAGCCAAGGCAGCAGCATCCTGCAGCTCTATAAAAGCTGATCATGCTCATGTCTTTGGGAAGTGTGGATTCACAGTCTCCACACCTCAAGAAAGAACTAGCGGAGGCCGAGAGGTGAAAAAAGGCAGCTAAAATGACCAAGGGGAAGAAGTGGTTTTCAAGAGATTGAAAAAAAAGTCTTCAGTTTGGCGAGAAGGAGTGTAAATAAAGTAAACACAGAGCTGCAGAGCTAAATCAAAGTAAGTGCACAGCACTGGACAAATGGAACTGGCTGCTCCAGGCACTCGTGGGCACTAATGGCATTCACAGGATGACAAAAGGATAAGAGAAATTCCTGCACAGCAAGTGTTTGTTTGGACAGCTGGGGGACCAGGTAGAGACACCCTAAATACAGCAACTGGGAGAGCTGGGGATAGAGGGGAAATGGGCCAGAGGATGTGACCATTTTCTGAGTTCTTCCTAAATAGCAGCTCCTGCTGTCTCTGATGGAGAGAGCACTGGGATGTTTATGGATCCAGTAGGACATTTCCTACATTTTCATGCACTATTGCTCATATTTTGAAATGGGAGGTTCAGAGCAATACAGACACCAAAAATTTGAAATCATTAAATGGCTGTCTACACTTTTCAATTCTTCAGATAAGTAATGGTACCAGAAGGAAACTGTTTCACTTAATGATTTGTTTATTCTTTCATCACTCATGTACATCTGGCCAGTATTGTGACAGCTTTCACTTCTATATTGCTGTTTCCATCTTACTCCTGATTGATTTATTCGTCTTTGCCAGTATATAAAGAATGGATTTGCAAAGCTGCTCATTTTTTCCAGTTTGTCAGGTGTCAGTCCAGCACTAACAGTCTGACTCAAAGCACGGTGCAGTCAATTGACATTTCACCTTCATTAATACTGCTTAGGAGAGAAGCTGAAAATTTGAATTGCTGCTCTCAACTTCTCTGTTCCAGCCCATAAACACCATCAAGAGAGACTCTTTGCTTCCAAATGCCTCACTCCAATCTTTTCCAGGATTTCTTTGTTGTTTTTGTTGGTTAACCTGAACAAAAACTCACAGTCTTACCAGCAAAGTGATGCCTCTGACTCTACCTGGGCTCCAGCGCTCAGAGTGCCAAGTCAGGGTCTCTAAACAGCTTTTAGGTGAGCAGCTGCCTTCTCATCACCCACCAAGCCACATCAGCAGACAGAGCCTTCCAGGGGGAAAAGAGTGCTGTGAGCTGCTGCCAAGGCACATTTCCCACAGTCCTGGGCCACCTCTGGCTGCAGTGTGAGCTGGGCACCATCCCCAGCTGGCCAGTGGGATCCCGCAGCTCCCAGGTCAGAGCCCCACCACCAACTATCTGCTCACTTAAAGTACCATCTGACAGCGATATTTCCTCATTTCTAATTTTCTGCCTTGTCCAGCAGCAGTGCGGACACTTGGTCTCAAAGAGCAGCAGGGTTCTGGGGCTGTGTGTACAAACCATTGGTGGGCAAGAATAAACAACAGCATTTACCTCATATCTTCACGTGGAGATCCGTCAAGGCTCGAGACAAAGATCTCTTCCCCCAGCACTCTCGTTCTGATTTTTGGTGCATCACAGTCCCTCTCACAACTTCTTCAGAGCTTCTCTCAGTCCATTTTATGGATAGAGCAAGCTAGTCCTTCGGCGTGGCTTGCTCTAACCATAAAAATCTGCGAATTTTTCCAGGGATTTTGTTCTAATGGATTTTCTAAACAGTCAAAATTCCTCCCTCCAAATGTGTGTATCTCCATCAATTTATATTGAGATTCCTACAGCTCAATATTTACCACCGGTTATGAGCTGGTACAATGGAGTTATAGCATTTAAATTCAGTAAGTTCTGCAGAAAATTTGCCTGAAGCCCAGTGTTTGTAGCAATAATTTTCAGACACGAGAATGGGAGAACCATTGGATTTTCTATCCCAGAGAAGATAAAAAACCTGAAGCTCCTGAGGCTTTGTGCTTTAGTGCCCAGAAAATGAATGAGAGCTGCTGCCAGCTCTGCATCGTCAGAGTTCTCTCTGAAAGAAAAATGTCCTGAAGCAAGTCCTGGTTCCAGGTGAGGACAGTATGGGCTGTGACACACAACTAAGCACATCTGGCTCCATCCATGTGTGGTCTGGGATTCATTAGGATATTTGAAGAGTATCTGGAATGGTTCATTGTTGTTTCTGCTTTTCACACATTTCTGTCACATTTGTTCCCATGACAAAAAGTTTTCTAAAAATGATGTGGCAGACGTAGCCTGTCTGAGATTTGATGGCTCTTGAACGGAAATGTATTCAGGAATCTGCAGACAGGATTGCACTGAAGAGCTGCCTCCGAAAACCGTCCTTCTCAGGCTGTAATGAATTCACATCCAGAGTCCTCAGATCGTCGTGAATTAATACTCTCTGAACGAGGCTGTTTCGAGATAAATCACAGGCCATCTGCCTGGCAAGGCAGACCAGGGGCTGTGAGGTGCAGATGAGATCCCATCACACTCTGGAGAGGAATGGCCACTGGGCAGCCTCCCAGCTTGGGACAGGTCCCTGCCAGAGCCTCTGGGCTGAGCTTTGCTGACCCACAGGTCAGTTCTGAGATTTTGCACACAAACAGCCTGGAAGGTAACTTGGGCACACAAAGAGGGAGCTGCTTTTTGGGATTCCCATAGTCACCAGCCAGCCCATCCTGGCTTTCTCACTTGCCCACTTCCTCCTCCTTGTCCATTCTTTGTTTCTTGTACCATAAGATTCTTCTGAAGGAACAGGTTCATTATCAAACTGAAAAACACTTTGTAAGAACGTTCTTTAGCTCCAAAGTGCAATTTCCTCCATCCACTATCCACAGTTTCCTCTATCTATGCAAAGCCTCCAGTCTGCCCTTTCAGTTCCTGGCCCAAAATACCGTGGAGTGTGTGGAGCTGGAGAATGCCAGAGCCCAAACCTCCTACTGTTAGCAATAACTCTTGGAAACATTTTGCATCCATTCAGATGGGTGCAAATTCTGGTTAAACCCACACCACAAAATAAAGAGTGACTGAAAAAAAAAAAAAGAAAAAAATTAAAACCCCAAACCAAACCCAAATAGACTAAGCTAAATCCAGAAAGATGGAAACAGATTCTTACTCCAGGCTTTATCAGCAGGCTGCTGCTTTATTACCAGGCAGGAGCCAGCAGCAAGATACTCAGTGAACTCTCCCATTCACCACAGACATGGGGGGATTTTTTCCAATTTTATATTTCTATCATTTTTGCAATGTGCATCTGCACAGCAAGGGCCCTCTCTTTCCAGATGGCACCTTGCCTGCTTCACTCTGGCTTCCATCTGGAAGAACTGTTTTGCATCTGCCTCCAAAACTGGAGCCAGCTCTGCTCCACTTATCAGTCAGTAACATGAAAGAGGGAGGTAGCTCATGCTGTCTTAGTTGAGGTTCAGTGCTATGATCCCCTAGCTTTCAAAAGGATTAACCTTAGAGATAAAGGCTCTGCTATCTCCTTTCCCCAACAGAGCTGCCTGGAGCAAACCCCTGGCCTAACTCTGGGGATGCTCCTGGAGCAGAGCTGGATGGAACCAGTGCAAGAAAAATACATTCAGGGATCTGTGACATTAAAGATTGCCTTGATGGTGTTTAATTCCAGACACCTGAAGCTAAATCCTGACAGAGTGAGGGTGGAAGCAACAAAAAATATTGTAAAGCACCTCTACACCAAAGGATTGCACTCGCCTAAGACTGAAAGCAGAAGTTGAATCAAAACTACTCCTCAAGTCAGAGAAGAGAGACAGACATCTGGCTCTTATCTTGGGGTGGGGAGAAATCACTGACAATCCTGCTAAACTAGCTGTCAAACCTGCCTGAAATCAGATTATAGGAATCCCAGCCCAAGATGGGTCTTGATCACAATTCAAAGAAGGCTGAAGTTGTTAAAACTGATTTTCTAGACATTAGAGCCTTTCTGCGTGACAGTGCTGGGGATGACAGATGTCACCGAGACATCACATCAAGCATCCATTTTAGTTGAAGCATTACAAGTTTCAAGC
The DNA here is from genome assembly GCA_013398955.1 of Callaeas wilsoni. NCBI lineage: Eukaryota > Metazoa > Chordata > Aves > Passeriformes > Callaeidae > Callaeas > Callaeas wilsoni. The sequence goes on along the minus strand of VWPU01005411.1, from coordinate 47,107 downwards.
ACAAGTGTTCCAGTCTCTGCTAACAAGCCACAGAGTAGTTATCCCATGGGATACATGAAAACGCCTGTGTTAACCTTGTCCTTGGAATGCCACGGGGAAAAGTCTCTCTTTGCAGCCTTTTGTAGCCATCTCCTTTGAGCTCCCCTCCCACTCCTCTGACATGGATGATGGCACAGACAGAGGAAATCTTCTTGCTGACATGTGTGGGCCTACTGTCTGCTAAACACACTGGTTGTGTTCAGTGTAAGGATAAACTTTGACTAATTAAGGCTTATAAACTATCAGCCACAGATGGTACCAGTTTTGATGTCTCCTTGCGTGAGTCTGCATATGGCTGGGAGAACAGGAGCCAAACCCCACCAGCAAACTTCCATCAACAATTATCAGGGACCTGGAGCAGGTCTTTGGAAAAGGTTGGGGTTTATTGTAAATTTCTGGAGTTCCCATGAATTTAAAAGCATTATGTCCTGTAACTTTTTGGGTTTGGCATTTCCTTTCCTATGAGTTTTTCGTTTCTGAATAATCCCATAGCAAAACTTCTGTTCTTAGAGACAGGTTGGAAGTTCAACAGACATTAGTTCTTTGCTTTCCATTTATTTTTGAAGTTATTTTTGGTACCAGCATCTTACCTGATGACACAATTTATTTTCCCTGCAAGATAGAGTTTGCCTTTAGCATTTAGGAAAAATACGTGTACTGGATTAACACTCAGGAACCAATAAATGAGAAACTGGGACAATTTTGGCTAGGCTGAAAATGTAAATGAGCAGCAAAACCACTGATGGTTACAAAAATGGCAGGGGAGGAAACTTGCAAATTCACCTTAATAAAATCTCTAAAGAGGAATTACAAAATATGCACCTGTCCATGGTGCCGTATTTCTATCCACCCACTCATTAGCAGGGGGATGGCTCTGTGATATCTGTGTATTGGATTCCTGCCTCTGGTAGATAGAAAGCATGGAACTGAGATATTGATAGGACTTATCTCCTCCAGGCAGCTGGAGCGGAATAAAAAAAAGGTAGGATTTTCAGTTCTGTGCATGTCTGTACAGAAAACAGCCACATTTGAAATGACAGCATGATTGTGTTTTAATGGGACAAATTCAGGATTAACCAGCACTGAACAGGTGTCAACCCCCAAGTGCTCCGCGCTCGTCACAGCCTCTGAGCATTAATAGGAGCTGATCGTTGGTTCCAGGGCTGTGGGAATCTGCTCCATCCAAGCTGTCAGTCCCGAGCAGGCTGCACCCAGTAAAACCAGTGCAGCTACTCAGCACGGAGTTATCCACGCCTGTGGACAAGGGTGAATTCATGAACAGGCCAGAGGGACTCACACAACCCAACCTGTCCTGCTCTGCAGCTCGGACGGAAAAGTCTGTGCTACTCTTTTCCTCCTGCACCCTGTGCTGGCACAGTGTTCAGAGCCTTGACCTAAACCAAAGGCAAAATATGTGCTAAATAGCTCAGCTCTGTATTTTTTGGCTTCCTTTGGCACATCCTGGCAGGAGGCAGGACAGAGATCCCAATCCCACAGCGCTGTTTCCATAGCGCAGAGGTGCAGGGCTGTGCTCAAATCATTTGTTCAGTAAATGGGGTACAGGAGCACTCACAAGAGTCCCCACGAAGGAGAGAGGACCTGGAGAGCAGCTGGTGTGGTTGGCTGGATGCTGTGAGGAGACCACTGAGAGATTTGTAGAAAAAGATTCCCTCAGAATGGAGGTTTTTAATGTCACTTGCTCGACTTCTCTCCAATGACTCAATGCACTGAAAACATGTAGCCCTTCAACTTCAGGGAATCTTATATCACACCCTATGTTTTTTTCATTCAAAATGAATAAAATATAACATCTCTATTAATAACTGAACAACTTCAGCCTGTCTCCTTCCAAAACTTTTAGAGCATCAGGAACAGAGTAATAGCAGTGGCTGGTGATCGGCCTGCTCCACCCATACCCTCTAAATAATGGAGCAATGATTTTGGTACAGGGTTTTAAAGCTGGATTTGCCGATAGAGATCGTTTCTCATCACATGCCACGGTTGGGATAGTGCAGTTTTGCATTTTTCTCTGCAGCCCCAGTCCTGGAGCCCAGCAGTCAGGAAGATGCTGCATTCACTCCTCTCCTGATGCAGGGAAATGTTTGTGACAGTGGTCACCGCAGCAGCTCAGCAATCAGATCTAAGTGGACATGAAGGAATGCTTGAAGCATGTCACAGCTTATTTTTAACTCGCTACCCTGCCCTACTTAGCCATTATTTTTGAAGCAAAATACTTTTAATTCCATGGCAATAAATGAACGAAGCAAAGCATGGCCCCAGCTCAGCACCAAGACCAGCAGGCTCAGCCTCTGCAGAGGGGGATGCTCCAAGCACATGGAAGAGGGGCCTTCCAGAGCCGCCAGGAAAAGGCTGCCTCAGTCAACAGAGCACACCCACTGAAGGCGAGAAAGAGGGCTGGGCACAAAGGACCCACTTAGTATTTTTGGAGAGATATAAAGAAGCTGAAGAGTTTTCAGGTAGTGGTAAAGGATGGGCCAAATTTCTGTTGATCCAGGAATCAGTACCGTGATGGTTGAACTGAAAGAAAATATCCACACAAGAATAGCTCTGGGGTCACAACGGCAGGGAAATAAGAGTGTGGGAATGAGGAGTCACAGAACCAAGGGAGTAATTTGGATTATCTGAATCATGGGGGCAATTCCAGGAGTGTTACCACCAAGCACAGTCTTCCTAAAGCAGAGGTGACCAAAACCAGCACTGTTAAAAAGATGCCAATACCCAGTTAGACTCCAGAAGGGAGTTTTCCTCTCTCAGTACACTCCTTACCACAATGTTATTTGCTTAATGGGAGATTGGGGATTCCCTGCAGCCAGGACTTACATTGCTTTATCTCTGAGTTGAACACAGGGATGTTTGCAAACAGATGCTCCACTGTCCCAAGGCTACAATTCTCGTTGCAGGGCGGCTTCAGGGCAGCTCTGTTCTTCTGGAATTTCTCCATCCTTTGCCACTTCTCCACGGTGATCAGACATGTCTTACCTTGATGCACTCACTGGCAACTGGTGTCAGAAGCTGCTGAGCTGAATGAACCTGAATTTTCCATTACAGAAACAAAATTCATTAAAAACCAAAGAATTTATTAAATTATTAATTAGTCTTTTATTTAACTTTACTAAAATTGCTGGTTCTTTCTTATCTTTCCTATATTAGAATGCTTTTTTTTGACTGCAAATTTTTCACTTGATAGTGTCAGACAGACCCCCAGACCCTGTGATGCGTTGAATCCCTCATTACTGAAATCCCATTCAGGTTTGGTGGTTCCAAAATAGCCAAATCCAAAATCATTCCTTTGTAAATAGGGCCTTGCAGTATCTACCTTATACTTCTGTAACTGTATCTTCCTCCTTTTTCTCTTATTTATTGTATTTAATATATCTATTAAAAATATTCTAAAACTGTTTAAACACTTATTCTCAGAGATCCAATTCTCTCTGATGAGTGAACAGTGATTCTGGAGGTGTTTTTAACACAGGGGAGTCTGGCCATGTGTGTGCTTTTTTAACTGATCCCTGCTCTGTTCTCACTTTGACTATTTAGGCAGAAAAGCCTCCCTGGATTTTCCTTCCCATTATTCACATTTTCACTGCACAAATTACACCTCCTGTGCTTTCACCAGTTCGTTGAATCCATGCCTGTTCATACACATACTGATAAACGAGCCGGGTTCATTCATCCCATACATCTCCTCCGACCTCTCAGGTCTTTAATTAAAGGATTTCCTTCCAGCCTGCACGTACAAGGCAAATAAATATCTTTATGCCCGAGTCTAGCGAGTCATTCCTTTCTCATTAAAACCGCAAAGCTCTTGGCTCAGGCAGGCGGTGAAGAAGCTTAAGGAACTGGAAAAGACCTACTACAAGGGAGCAAGGGAAGCAGCATTAGCGGAACATCAAAACTACTCAGTCATTAAATAGTTGTTAACTGCTCACAGGAAAGGTCCTCCGGGGTCAGGAACGCTGCTGCATCCCCCACGGTTCCATCACCAACCCACTGAAATCCAAGCTGTCCTTGGGAAAGTATGGATTGAACGTTTCCAGTGTCAGCGGAGAGCGTTCGCACACAGCCGGAGAGGGACGGTTCCACACCAGGCTCCGCTCAGGCTCCCGGACCAGCCAGAGCGGATAAGATCCCCTTTTCTCCATGCTGGGAACCACCTGGAGACCAGTCCTACCACCAGGGCACTGGAGCCACGAAATCCTTGAGTCCAGTCCAGCCAGGAGCAAGACCAGGACTGTGCCCTCAGTCTGAGCTGCTTGTGACCTTCCTTGTAGTGATGATGCACCCTCTCTGTCCCAGCTACTTGAAGAAGAACAGGAATACACAGGAAGATGGTTAAAACCCTAAAATCCAGCCCTCACCCTCCTGATCAGGGATGTAACAACCACAGGAATGAACTCTACTCCTCAGGCTGAAGGGGCTGATTTATTTCGTGTCACTGCAACCACAAAAGGCCGCCGAGGATGTAAAGAAAGAGGAAAAAAAACTCTGACTGTCATCTTCAACTGTCCCGCTTGACTAGGATGGCTTCAGGAGAATATTTTAGTGCCCCCACATCCCCACACAACCCATGGAGCAATCCAAGGGCACCGTGTTTTCACCCTGGGAAAGCTTTGTGCTCTTCAGTATAAACTCAATATGATCTTCAGTATTTATAGAAAGAGAACAGCCCGTGAGGCAGGTTACTGATGTGTGAAAATCTGCTACCTAATGCAAGTCTACTTTAAACTCAATACAGATGGAAACTGAGGGAGGGATTGAATTAAAAAATATATATATCCTGCTAGCTTCCTGAAGTTCAATCTTTTTAATATATGTGAAAAGTTTGAAACTGAGCTGACTCTACAGAAGGTTTAGGAAAAAAAAACATCTAATATGCCAGTTTTCAAATGAAACAAATATTTGAATTTGTTCTCCTTTTTTAGAAAATACATATTTTATACTGAAAATATAGCCATCTTTGTAAGTGAATAATGCATACTAAAGTTAGAAAAGAGAGAACAAAATGAAAGGAAAAAATAATGCCAAACCAAAAACGTCAGTTTGCCAGCTCCCAGAGTGTTTATTCAAATTATCCACATGGGTAATTTAATTCTCCACTAATCACCCACAAAAGAGAGAGTTACTGATGACAAGCTCTGAGTTTAATCCAATATACTGTAATCCACTCCTTCCTGGGTTTCTTGCTCTTGATTTATACTCCACCACAACAAAAACCAGCACAGATCTGCAGAATAAATCAACTAAGATCAAGCCACTGTTAAAAATCTCCCCACGATCTCACACCACAGAAGCAAAACCCTAAAAATTAATTATCTTGGCCTTGCTACATTCAGAGTTTTCGTGGTTTCATGTCTTGGTGAAGATGCACATGAGAAGACACAGGCTTAAAAGCTGAAAAGACCATCAGTTCCATGGATTATTTTTTCCATCTTGTATTCAAACTCATTTGCCCTGTTCCCAACCTCTGTCCAAGAAAAACAAGCAATTCCAAGATGCCCATCTTCTTCATTCCTCCTTCCCTCCTCGTTCTCAACACAATCACCAGAGTCCAGAAACCCAAAGCACCAGGACACAAACGTTGCTTCAAGTCCAAGATCCCTCCAAGACAAATCTTGTTTTAAGTCCTCCAAACCTGAAGCTCACGCAGTCCCCAGAGCCACCAGTGGGACTGGACTACCTCAGCAGCATCTGGGCTGAAACCCAAACGTTTTCCTCATGCCCTTTTTGCCCACATTGCTTTTTCTCAGGTCCCATTCCCACAGTACTGGCAGGTTCCAGCAGTGCCTTTGCCTCTTAATTTCAAGGATAATTCAAAAGATCAGTGGTTTGGGCCATTCTTTCTCCAGATGAGACCCAACTTAAGTAAGCACCTGAAATGGAAGAGGTGGCAGGATTCAGACACATTGTACTGTGGAATTATTTCTCTCCTTCATCAAGTAAAACAAATGAAGTTGATTGTTACCCCCAAATGACAAAACAAACTCTTTGTAACGAGTCTGTCACTAATTTTGAAATGTCCCACTAAACTATCTGATGAAATACCAGTATAAAAATCAGTCTTAAATATCACAAATTAACGCAATCTCAAAACATCTGGACACAACCATTTCTAGTGATTGATGACATGTACAAATTCAGCAAATGGTTGGATTACGTTTTAAACAGTTCTGATTAAAGGTGATTAAAAGGCTATTTTCATATAAAATCTCCAGTGGGAATATGTGCTTTCTATGGAAATGCTCATTTAGTAAAACTAGAAAAAAGCGAGAAACTTTTCAGCTGGAAAAAAAAAACCAAAAACAAAACCACAAAGCAAAACAAAAGAAAAATGCCAAACGATACAAAAAAACCCACAAACAAAACAGAACTGTAGTGAGCAACTCATAAATGTTCACTTCTCAGCCATGAAAATCAGATCTGTGCATGGTTTCTGGGAGGGGGATGAGCTTTTCCTGAAGATCAGAAGTGCTGTATTCATAATTACTGATAAACTGACTGATTAATTAAGTACTGGAGAGACATATGAATTCATCTAGTGCCTGATCCAATTCTCATTTACGACTCCCATTAGTAACATTAATGTGAATTGCAATAGGTATCTCATCCATTTCACTCTCTCCACCCATTATGCTTCAGGGAGAGCTGATTGAATGCTGCAAAGAGAGTGAGTGCATCTTGGCAAATATTAATTTGCACTTTGAAATGAATTTACTCTGACTGCTCTAGTTTGCCAGCTGGAATACTCATCAGAACAGGGAATTTTAAGCAGAGATTGGACATCATTCAGCAAAAGTAAAATTAGGATGGTATGATATTCCCCAGGAAAGCTTTTCTGCATATTTATAAATCCATTTAAATGAGAAAAATACACTCTGTGAGTATAATGTGCAGTAAGAGGAGCAATGTTTTACCACCTGATATCGTACGTCAGTTAAGGATCATTACAGGGTGTCACAAACCCAACTTGCTTCCAGAAATCACTCAATTAATGTAGGCAAAGACCAAAAAAACCCAGAGATTTGAGATAATCTTCTCGCTCGCAGTTTGCAGCCAGAAAAAAAAAGACAAAATTCACTGCGAGACCTTTTCATTTCAAAGCCCCCTTTAGGTAATTTGAAAATCCCAGAGGAGCACCCCAGTATTGAGCATGATGTGGAAAAGAAGCTGCACATCAGCTGTCGTTGGAGAAAGGTTGGAATAATCTCTCTGAATGGATTCACCAGCCCCACTTTCCCACCGCAACAGCCCCAAAGCTGCCCTGTCACCACAAAATTCCCACATCCTCTCTGTCTCACCGAAAAACCAGGAATAAACATCTAGGAGAAAATTCCTTCTGCATTCAAATGTTGAAGAACAGGGGGAAAAACACATCAGCCTGCACAGTTCTGCTTTATTTCAGTGTTCCCTGGTGCATTCCATAATCAAACACAAGGCTTGGTCCACTCCACCCCTTTGTTCCAGTCTTCTGAAAACGTGTAAATAGTTTCACCTTCTTAGGATTGCCCAAGAATGAAGCAGATCCCCAGCTGACTGGAAGCAATATTAATCTTATTTCAATATTTCTCTAAGCCAGGAGGAAAAATTAAGCATATTTTGGGGCACTGTGTTCATAACCCAGTTTGCCAGTGGACCCAGGCAAAGTGTGTGTGTGTCCACAGCAGGGGATCCTTCAGGATAAAAAAAGTGTTTCAGGGATGATAAAAGGATGGGTTTTCATCTTCATTTCTGGAAACCTGAGAGGGGCCTCTAATAAGTCTGGCACGTCTCTGCTGCTCTGCCTGCAGGCACTCTCGGCCCGGCTCTGCCTTGATCTTTTCGCTCTCTCGTGCAACTATTTTTTTCTTTTTAACCAGAAATATGTGAATCAAGTGCTAAACCCTGCTGAGACCTCTTGCATCTACTCTAAGTCATCCTCCCAGGAGCAGCAGTTTTGCTGCAGCGATGTCAGCCGAGGTGAGACGGGAGAGGTTTTACAGGACCAGAGCTGCGACATGGATGGATGGAAAAGGGACAGCAGCTGATTTTCATCTTCCTGTCCTACAGTACCCAGCGCCTGTTCTCTTAAAACACAGTGAAGCAAGCACTTTAAAACAACATTTCAACAAATTTTCCAGCTCAAACCTCAGCTGGGTGGCAGAGAATCACAGAATGGGTTGGGTTGGAAGGGATCTCAAAGATCATCTTGTTCCACCTCTTCGCCACGGGCAGGGACACCTTCCACCAGACCAGGTTGCACAGAGCTTCACCCAAACAGGCCTTGGACACTTCCAGGGATGGAGAATCCACAACTCCTCTGGGCAGGCTGTGCCAGGGCCTCACCACCTTCACAGTAACCAGTGTGGCACAACCCAGTGAGCTGAGGGCCAGGAGCAGTAATTAAGTGATGAGCTGGCAACCACTGGGAATGGTGGGGCTGCTTGTTACAAGGATAACCCTCACTCTGCAAAACAGAATGCAAAAGTGCTCAGACAACAAACAGCTCGACTTTGACACCCCAATCACGAGCAGAGCGTGAAAAAAAATGAGAATATAAAGCCCAGTTCGTGGTATTTAAAGACTGAGAACACTGCATATTTAAATGCTTTTTATACAGGGAAGCTGGCAAATAGCTCAATGTTTCTTTTAAAGTCTTCTATTTTCTGCTTCTCAAATTTTGGACACCTCCAGACTCAGGAGAGCTGAGATGGAATTTACATGAAAATTAAAGAGCATTTTACATGTTCAATCTGTGTCACTTTTTAAACGTTACCTTCATGAGGGTGGAGGATGTTGGATTGACAGCTCTGGAGATTGGCATCTCTATTTATAGCCAAGGAGCAGGGAAAACAAAGGCAGGAGGAGGGCAGGCACATGCCCAGATGTCCTCTGGTTTCCTCCCTTTCCTGCCTCGTCTCTGCCTTGCCTGGGGAGCAGCAGATTTTGGATGTCCTGCTCTCCCTGCAGGGATGCCCAGGGAGGAGAGGATGAGCAGCCACCGGTCAGACTGGGACAGACTGTGTCACTCTCTGTGTTTGGGTGCTCTCGGCCCCAGGGGGATCATGGAGCACCTCTCCTAGGAGGAAAAGTTGGGAGAATTGGGGTTGTTCAGCGTGGAGAAGAGAAGGCTTTGGGGTGACCTAAAAGTGACCTTCCAGTGCCTGAAAAATAGAGAGAGACTTTACAAGGGTCTGGAGTGAGAGAACAAGGGGGAATGGCTTCAAACTGACAGAGCAGGTTTAGACTGGATATTAGGATGAAGGATAATTAATGATGCAGCAATTAGTGTGCTGCAGGAGTGGTGTTCAACACAGAGCAGCAAGTTTGTCGTAAGTTCACCTGAAGCCAGGGATCAAGGGGAATTGGTAAAACTAGAAAAAACAAGCCTGACCCAGCACAGCCTGCAGTGATTCCATCTCTACAGCCACATTTTTGGGAAGGAAACCTTGCCTGCTTTCAAGACTGTGAGCGGTTCATTCGATTGTCAGCTGTGTTTGAATATCTTAACATCTCATTTTGGAGAGGCTCTTGCTTTATTTTTAAACTCTTTTTAAATTCCAAGAACAGACAATAACACCTCAATTTAAAACAAAGCCATCCTTTCTTTTTATTTACAAATTGAATCATGGAATGGTTTGGGTTGGAAGGGATCTTAAAGGTCATCTCGTTCCACCTCCTGCCATGGGCAGGGACACCTTCCACTATCCCAGGTTGCTCCAAGCCCTGTCCAACCTGGTCTTGGACACTTCCAGGGATGGGGCAGCCTCAGCTTCTCTGAGAAACTTGTGCCAGTGTCTTACAGTGACGAATTTCTTCCTAATATAGAATATAGAATTAAAGAGTCACTTCACTAGCAGAGATAAATGGTTTATCAAAGCAATTGAAGCAAGGTAATAAACTGAAAAGGCCTGGGGCAGTGACTGACAAAAATTGGTTAAAGATCAGACAGGGGTCATTAGACCAGAGATTATTCATGCAAGAGAGCTGAAGGATCTTGAAAAAGAGTTAATGACAATGTCAGTAAAAATGCTGAAAAACTGTACACAAGAGATGGAATTTTCTTTTGAAGGGCAGGCCCTTGACTACAGGAATTTTTAACCATAGAGGTTGACTTAGTTTATAAAAAACTTGATTGAAAATAGAGAAAGAGATAAAATAATAAAACGACCAGAAAAACACAATGAGTTACAAATGAAACATAATAGCTATTTGTTGGAGAACGCTGCTTATTTTGTCCAGTGAAGTTATCTGTCTAACGAACAAAAGGAAAAAAATAGGTGATACAGGGAATCTGGGGTTTCCTTGAAGAAGGTCCATCAAAAAATATTATTAATAAAACAAAGTATTTTTAGATGCAAGGTGGCAACATCGTCCTGCTTGAAAACTGATGAAGAACCCAGTTCTTCAGCACAGAAGTGAAAAGAATTTACCTCAGCAAAGCTGGAATCAGACTCGAAGGAAGGCAGAAAGCCAAGGCTGGCAATTCACATCTCCCACAAAATGGTGATTTTAGCTGAAGCACCTTGGAAACCTGCAGGGTAAATTTAAAGCTGGAAAAGAGAAGGGAGTGGACACCGGTTTTGCAGACCTCCAAATGTCACGAGGGATCAGCCACAGACCTTGTGATCCATGCACGCCTTCATCCAAAGGATTGGTCACACCCTTCCGACTTCAGCTGGCTCAGCCCTTAGTCACGAGCAGGGTCGCTGAACCCACGTTTAAAAATGTATTTTCCACGGCGCTTTGTCCTGTTCCAACACCTGTGGGAAAGCTCTGGTGGCTTCGTTGGGATTTACTTTTGGGCCTTTTTAGAGCATCCTGTTTCAGAGAGGAAGAAAAGGCAACCCTGCCACGTGGAAATCTTTCCATCTGGCCATTCCAACAGCACTTGCAAAAGGCTGTGGAGGGACAGGAGGAGAAGAGGGAAGGGGGAATCTCCCAACAAACCCAATGCCAACCGTAGCTCCACGTTAGGAGGGAGGGGAGCTTCTCCCCAGACCTGCGGCTCAGGTGCTGCCTCAGTAGAAGCCTGGCTGCCAAGGCAGGTGGCTTCCCAAGCAGGCAGGATAAATAAAAGGTGATCTGTCAGACTGTGCTTTCCCTCCACGGGTTTGGAAGGAAGGCTTTTAACGCCGTGCTGAAGGCAGCAGTGACTGCAACACTTGGTGAGTAAGAAGTGTAACGTTAGCGTGAAAACCGGAGCCAAAGAGGGGAACAGGAAAGAGAAAGTGAGTGAGTCAGAAAAGTGATTGCGGGGGCGTATCAATATTTATAGCAAAAATCCCCAGGCTCCAACTGACTCTATCTAGTGGCATAAAATAGAATTTTTTCTTTCTTTTTTTTAAACACTAATCAGGAAATCTGTTTGACAACAATAAGGACCTGTTGATTCAAATCTTGTGCTCTACAGGGCTGCACCAAGCTCTGAAGATTATTTCCTGAAACCTTTCTATTTCAAAATAGAAATGTTTTTTCTAATAGCTTATTAAAGGTCAAATCACTTCACTTTTTACAGCATACAACGACTGCTTGTAGTGTATTTACCTCTTTGCTATCCTGCAGTTACAGCAAAAGAAATCATGAAATTAGGCAGATCGATGTGTCATTTGTCTTCCAGATCCCAAAAGTTCTTTGAATTTCAGAGTTGAAACAATTTGAGTTTGGTGAATCTGTTGCTAAGCAATTGAAGCCATCAAAGTTTAAATCTTGAATTATTATCCTTTATTGTCTGGAAATAGGATGCAAGTGAATGGATCAAAACGTGAGCTGATATGTTCTAGTTCCAGCTCCCAGGGGCTTCTCCCAAATATCACCATGATCCATGCTGCACATTTTGCAAAGAGCCAAATTTTCTTCATGTTGAGCTATCCTTTCCCAAAAAGCATTTTCCAAAGAGTCTTTTGAGGGCATTGAAGCAACTTGGATTTATGAAATATATAAATTTATCGAGCATGCTAAATGCTGATGGCAGCACTCAGCTTACAGGCAGACATTTTAAAGAGTGGAGAAAACAGGACAGATTCTCACATCCAACCATTATCTTGTCCCACAAATTAATGGTTTTTCTGCTTACAACCACTAATGATACACTATGCTCTGGTTGTGTTCGGAGCTGTGCTTTGTTTCCTAAATACTTTTAATTCTGTTTATTACCCACAGACATTTAATCACCCCTGGCTTAACTTTCAAAGCACATTATCATCACTTGTTCACGTAATCGCTTGGTTCAGACTGGGTTTTCTGCAGGAAATTGTCCTCGGGCAGTCTGGTAAGTTTGGACAGCCGCTGATGGAAGCCAGTTTGGGAATTATTGATTGCTGATATTTTCATACCGTGCATATTTTTGTTTCAGGTTGGTAGGAATGTGGGGTTCTGTGCTCTCTTGTGTGCTCCAGAAAGATTTATACCAACAAGAATGTTATTGGAAGAAACAAAGCAATATTAACGCACTGCATATCATGTTTCTGGGTTGAAACAGCTGTTTAGTGGCTTTTAAAACACAGCTCTTTGTTGTAGAAATACTTCTTGAAAATAAAATCAGAGTGGATTTTGGTTTCCTTTTAATGCTTTCAACAATTTCAAACAGATATGCAGGAACCTTTGATGTCACATATAGAAAATGCACAGCATCAAAGAATATTAATCTGCACAGTAATGGCAGTTCCTAAGGAAATAATCTGATGCAAGTGAAACCTCTGCTAGATACATTTTCCATCTGTTCGCCAACAGCAAGGGACACAGAACTCCTCTTCCTATAGGAATTTTCTCTTTTAGAGTTAAGAGAAACATTCAATCGTTTCGGCATCGCCTCGTTCCTCCTTTCTGTCTGCTCAAAAATAGCAGTGCATGGAGACCCCAAACTTTTTGGAACTGCAAAAGATGAGACTAAACACAGGTTCAGAATTAGTCTCTTCTCAGCCACAGACCAAAGGGATTTATGTTTATCGATGATGTGAAAAACATAAAGAATTGAGCAACAACTGAGCTGACAAAACACCCTATGAACAAAAGCTGTAGGTCATGGACTGTTAAATCAATGGACATTTGAATATTGAACTGTGGGAAGTTCTGGAGGCAAAACCAACAAACCAAACGCAGTGAAGGCTGCATCTTTTCAAGAGAGACTTTTCTCCCCTATCCAGTACATTTTAAAGTGTGCACACGTGGCCGGGGGAGCAGCATTTCCTTCCAGCACAATCAGCAGGTGAAGGCCAAGATAAGCATCCTTAGGAGGGTTTTTCAGGATGCTGTTGTTTCTCTTTCCCTTCTGTGGAAGCTTTTCTCTGGCTCCCTGACAGGTTTTAGCCCTCCCACCCTGACCCTCAGACACTCCGAGGTGGCTCGTGGGTGTTGAACTGGCTCTGGTCCTTCTTGAATGGAGCAGACTCAGCTCAGTTGTAAATCATATGAGGAGTGGCTGAGGCAGCTGGCGTTGTTTAACCTGGAAAAGAGGAAACCTGGGGGGACCTTCTCACTCTCCACAAGGCCCAGACAGGAGGGGCAGCCGCGGGGGTCGGGCTCTGCTCCCAGGGAACAGGGACAGGAGGAGCGGGAACGGCCTCAGGCTGGGCCAGGGGAGGCTCAGGGTGGACATCCGCAGGAATTTCTCCATGGAAAGGGTGCTCAGGCCTTGGAAGGGGCTGCCCAGGGCGGTTTGGAGTGCCCATCCCTGGAGCTGTCCAAGGAAGGGCTGGACACGGCGCTCAGTGCTCTGGTGTCGTTGACGAGGTGCTTGGACTCAATGATCTTAAAGGATTTTTCCATCCTAAATGATTCTGCAATCCTGTGAACTTATGGTGAGAGTCACCCAAAGGCAGATGCAGTGAGATGTATTTTTAAAGAAATTGACAGTTCAGTGTGGAAGTATTGCTGGGCTGGTTCCAGCTGATCAGATGGATCGATGGACAGCGACGCTGCCTGTCAGAACGACGAGGCTCCATCTCATTACCATCCCTGCGTAGGTACAGGCTGCCTACCTACTCACAGCAAGAACATTTCTCAACAGGACCCTGATTTTTTTAAAAAAAGGATTTAAAAATTGAGGTTTTTCTGTGGAGGCTTTCTCATACATCCCGAAAAAATAGTATACATAATACACGTGCTCTGTTGCTCCATTTTCTTTCCTTTTGCTTTTGATAAGTTAGGTTTACTAAAATCTGAAATTTAAATATTTATACTGTAGGCTTTCCCATTAGCATATTTTGAAGCTAATCATAATAGGGCTCAGCTCATTTAGTAGATGTGTCAGTAAAATGAATAATGAATTCAGTGACAGGGGCGAAGAGGAAAGGATGAAAAAGAAGTTATTTATACTAATATGAGAAGGATAATGTCTGTTACATGGGGACAGACCTACAGAAAGTTAAGCAGGAGGCAGCTACTGCTCCCTTTCCAATTTGAGGGACAATTTTTCAGAGAATGCACTTTTGGAATAGGAAACATTTTAATCTAAAATTTAAAACTTCCACTAAATTGGTTTTCAAAGTTTCCTTAAGTTTAATGGAAAGGATTCAGATTCTTTTACCATATGGTACAAAGCTGATCACAGAGAGAACTTAAATGCTGGTTTGAAAGTACCAGAGGACACAGCTCTCAGGATTTCAAATACCAGCCTTGTGCAAGTCCAAAAGAGCAGATTGATATAATTGTTCTGTTATCATCTACACATATATACATTATATTTATATATATAATCCTGAACTTTCAGAGGTCTTATTTGTTTATTCTGTGCAGCCACAAAGGTCAGAGGATGATTAGGAAGCCAAAACTGATATATGTGCGCGACTGAAAGTACTGAGCTTTGACAGAAATGTCTGGCATCATGTAATTTGTCACAAACTGATGAGAACAAGCAAAACAGAAGTCAACTAAACAGCAGAGAAGAATTTATTTTATTTCATCTTAGATGACTATGACACATAACATTTTGTCTCAGCTAGTCAGCCCCAACAAAGAGCATTTCCAGAGCATCATCCACCCAGGCTCTTGGAGAGGTCAGCATTCCACGAGGGGACTGGTGCTTGGTATTGCCTCTTGTTTGCTATCAACCATTTCCTTGATTTATTTATTTTTCCTAAATTTGCCGAATTCCGTGTGGGAATATGAAAGGTGACACTATGAACTGAAAATTGCCCAACCCATCAGATCAAGACCGTGTTGTACAAGATTTGTCACTCAGCGCTAAAGCAAGTCAAAGAAAAAAACTCTTCATTTACATCAACCGAAACCACTCACAAGTCTGAGAGGCAAATTCATTGGTTTGGCTAAGAAAGCCAGAGACAGAAATTTAAAAACTCAAAAAAAAAATTGGTTCTGACATTTCTCTAATGAAAAGCCCAAGGGCTCTTTAATATGAAAAACACTGCATTTAGAAATTAACTTAAATACATTTTAAAGGAAGGAGTCATCCCTAAATGAAACAAACTCATGAATGCACTGTAAAAGGGTCAAATGGGATGCAGTTTTTCAATCCAAACCTAATTCCCCTGGTTTTGATTCCATCCAAATTGTATTTGTAAGGCAATTAATGAATTAATTTAGCCAGGCTGATGAGCTGGCGCCGAGACAAGCTCCATTCAGAAAGTCACTTCATTCCTTTGGGTGAGCTCAGGATCAGGAGCAAACTGCAGGCCTGGCCTTGCCAATGTGAAGCCCAAACAAGGACAGATTCTTGTACTGGTGTGATGGCTTGGTCTTTTCAGGCTGTGATTTATCACAAAATTATTATGGCATTGAGACCCATGGTTAGATTTCATCATATCCATTGCCTGGCATCACCTAAATTTCCTTTTTTTCCCCATCTGGTCACCCCCACGTCCTTCACTCTCCTGTTTCCCAAGCCAAGCAGCTGAGACCTCTGATGGACCCTGGCCACACTGCAGCCCCTCTGCTCTCCTCAGCCTTTCAGCTGGGCTTGAGGTCCATTTAGAACCCTGGTCCTATGCAAATATCCTTAAATTTGTCCCAGGGAGAATCTGCAGGTGGGAACAGAGGTGGTGTTGTCGTGTTTCACAAAGGTCTTCATTGCAAACCTGATCAAGCTACAACTGACCTTTCCCATGAGGAGGAAATTGAATTATCCTGTATTTTTTAAAGAGGTGCAAATCATTAATTTCTAAACATTTCTTTCTGTAACAATATTCAGAATATATCTTGGATCTATTTAGAAGACCAAGGGGATAGATTATTATGTTCTTATGAAGTTTAATGGAATTTGAGCACCTAACTCCCAAAGGCTTCTTTGACAACTGCATTCAAAGTCATTTACCAAAGAGATGGAGATCTTTTTAAAAGTCTCTCTAGTCTACACTTGATATCTTCCTCCTTTCTTCTTGTTGTGGTGGCTGTTATAAATATTCAGTGATTTTTATGAGCCTCAACAGACCAAAAACGATCTTCAAAGGACTCGCTTACATGTATTCACGTATTTTAAAAACCCAAAGATTTTCTTTAAAAGAAATAGTATCGGGATTTCTGCATGTCTGCAGATAGTGAAAAGAAATGATTTGCAGCAAAAAGTATTTTCACTGAGGAACAAAGGGGCAGAGGAAAAGATGAGAGGACTGGAGAAGTGATATGCGTTCCAAGAATTCCTCTTATGGAGCTCTTGAGAAATGCTTGTCTATCCCAACACAAAATGTCATCAAACTAAATTTCCTCAAGAGCTGATTGTGCGAGATAGTGAGAGAGTTAAAACTGCACTGAGATAAAGGAGAGGCTGCTTGTTCTCTCTCCTCTCCACCATATGTTGTCAATGAAGGGAAAGGGCAAAGCAGAGCAGCTAAAATAATCCTGAAATGCTGTGGTTTGTACTCACACCTCCAAAGGTGATTTATCTGATGGGCACTTCAGTTAAAGCAGTAGAAACAAAAACTCTTCCAAAATATGGCAGGTGTCAGCTGGAGAAATTCCAGGACAAAGTCAGAGGAGAAGGAGATGAAATCAAAGTACGGGTCTAGCTGTGAGTAAATAAATAACAATTTTTTAAAATATTATAAGATTATCCTGTCTGTATCTTTGTGGGGGTTTCTCGGAACTGTGGCTAAACAAAACCTGTGTTATCCTGATGCCTGTCCAGCCTGGCCTTGGACACTTCCAGGGATGGGGCAGCCACAGCTTCTCTGGGCACCCTGTGCCAGGGCCTCCCCACCCTCACAGAGGACAATTTCTTCTGTATATCCAACCTAAATTTCTCCTCCTCTAGTGGGAAGCCATTCCCTTGTCCTGTCACTCCACTTCCTGAAGAATTGTCCCTGTCTTGCTTCCTTGCAGGTTCTTCAGACACCCAAAGGTGCTGTGAGGTCTCCACACAACCTTCTCTCCTCCAGGCTGAACAGCCCCACCTTTCTCAGCCTGTTCCCATAGAGGAAGGGCTCCAGTCCTCTTATCGACTCCGTGGACTCCTCTGGGCTTGCTCCAACAGCTCCACGTCCCTGCCATGCTGGGGGCACCAGAGCTGTGCTCATTATTCCAGGTGGTGTCTTAGGGAGCAGAGTAGAGGAGGAGAATCCCCTCCTTCCAAGGATCCACCCTCCACATCAAGGCTGGGGCAATGCTGCTCCTCCAGCCCCTTCTCCGTGGTTTCTGATGACAGACTGGGATGCTCAGAATTTTTCCTGGTCCGAAATTTCAAGTTTTTTCCCAGCAGCGCTACAATTTTGCCTCGTGCCTGACA
Organism: Callaeas wilsoni; assembly: GCA_013398955.1. Taxonomy (NCBI): domain Eukaryota; kingdom Metazoa; phylum Chordata; class Aves; order Passeriformes; family Callaeidae; genus Callaeas; species Callaeas wilsoni. The sequence continues at coordinate 29,397 of VWPU01005411.1, read as the reverse complement.
AAAAGTGGAAAAGAAACGCTCCACTTGAGCAATACCCACAGGGTAATCAATCACTGTGGGAGGAGATTGAAAACAATCTGGCCTCCCACAGGAGGTTCAAAGCCACCAGCACCGTTTATGGCACATGTTTTATGCATCTGTTATTCCGTAGTGGGAAGCCATTCAACAGATGGTTTCATTTTCACTTACGTTAGGTATAGAAAGTTGGGAGCTTGTTTGTAACAAGTGATAATCGAGTTTGAGCTATAAAAATAAGTGTATTGATGCCACCCCAATTTTCAGTACGTGTTTGCTCTACTGCTTTAACGAGAGGTGAGGTTTCAGATACTCAAGGACCCACATTGGTAAGGACACTGAAGAATCCACCCTCCAAGCCAAGACTGGGTCAATTCTGCTCCTCCAGCACCTTCTGCTTTAGCTCTGATGAAATCAAAAGCAGACTGGGATGCTCAGGATCTTTCCCCATTCAAAATTTCAAGTTTTTCCAGAAGCTTGCAATTTTCAAAGCTCAGTTATGCACCGGGGCCAGTGAGAACACAAGAGGTGCAGTGACAGGATGTGAGGACCACCACCTCTGAGTGTAAGTGGCCAAATCATATCTGAACTGTGTTTATTTATAGCTTGAAAAATATCTTTTTAAATTATCTGAAAACTGAACAGAAAGGGCTTCCAGAGCGAATCCACCTGGATTTAATGTCAGTTTATGACTCAAGGAGTGCCTTAGTGTTTGAAAACCACTGAGTCATGAGCAATGAAAAGCACAAAATGGAGAGGTTTTTCCAAACTTCCAGTTATAATCCATAAGGAAAACCGAATATTCTTGATATTCCTATAAGCCCCAAATTCCTTTGAAATTCTTGTCAAATTTCTCGTTCTCAATGACTGTGCCTTAAGTGAATGTTTTGTGAAATTACTCCCCACTGCCAGCAGCTTCCCACCTTCCAGCATCCCTTTGATCAGGTAGCACAACACATGGAGAAGTTTCTGACCCCTTGCTCACTGATCAGGCTTTGTTCCTTTCCATCATGTTCACTTCTTCCCAAAATAAAGAATCCGTATATAAATTCCAGGAAAAAGTTCTAACTATGATTAAAAAAAAAAAAGAACTTAGTTTATGTTAACATTTTAAGCTATGATTTGCACATAATAGCTGAAATGACAGAGCTGAGCTGAAGCAGTTTCTGAATACAGATGTTTCAAAAGTGAATGTAAAAAGTGGATTTGTGGTGGCCTTGGGGAAAAAAGTGAAATATTTCTGACAGTGATGGTGTAGCATTTTTCTTACATTGTTTTCGCTTTCTTTTTCTTTTTTTTTTTTTTGCCATTATCAAGTTTCACTCAAGATAAAAATTTCCATTGCTTGAAGGAACAGACAGATAGGCACTAATGAAAAAAAGGGAAAGATGAGCAGGTACAGGCACGTGGCTTTAAAAGGGACCTCCCACCCCTTCACACCATTTCACCCCTCAGCCTTCACTGGGTCAAGAACTCTCTCTTTTGAGCAAACAATTCTCTTGGTTTGTTGGGTTTGAGGTGGTTTTGGTTTCTTTCTTGCAACATTGCCTGAAACGTTCCGTTCTGCTGGAAAAAATGTTGGTGTTCTTCGGTGACATTTCCTGGGCTGCTTGCCTGGAAGGCTCTGCTCAATCTCACACTCTGCCCGTGGGGAGGGGAGGGAAGGGAGCTGACAAGCCCTGGGGAGGGAGAGGAGCTGGCAGCAGGGATGGGGCGAGGGGAGGAAGGCTGGGGTGGGAGGAGGAGGAGGAAGAGGAGGGTCTGCCATCAGCCTTCCAGCCCCCCCCAGAGCAAAGGCTTCCATGAAAATCTAAGCCCTGGGCTGGAATGTCAAAGGAAAAGATACAGAAGAAGAAACCTATTTTGCTTTCTTCAAAACAGCCAGAGACTTGCTCAGTACTGCTGGTGCAGACGACAGCATTTTTACCTGGAACAATTTTCCACGAGGCTTCTTTTCCCCATCTCCAACCAAAGCTCATCACACCAATGCCCTTTTTGCTCCCTCACTTTTCATGGCTCTGTTTCCTCACTTGCTCTTTATATTCTAATCTCATACTGAAGCATCTTCCCTCTCTCTTGCCCGCTGGCAAAGCACAGGTTATTTTTATATCTCCCAAAGGTGCAAAGCACTGAAAATCACAGACCAAGGCCTCATTTCTCCTGCCTTGTTAACTTCTCTAACCACAGTTAAGCAGCTCTAGGGGAAGAGCATCCAGCCCCTGCAGCCTGGCCAGAGCTGTTTCCTGAGTCTGTCCCAAATTATTGCTCACCGACCCTCTGCAAGCACCTTCTCTCACCTCAGGCAGTGCTTCCATATCCCCGACAGCACATTTCTGTGCTGCCACATCACCCAGCCATGCAACACACTCTGGATGAAATGGAGACATCCAAATGCTTTGGACAAGGTGTTAAGTTTCCCAAAGCCCAAAAAACCCCACATTTTCCCAGTTTTGTAGCTGTGTGCTTGCTCTGCACCTCTTTTTCACAGGGGCAGATTTTAAAAACAGCATTTTTGATGCACATTTTTTTTTCTTGCCAAGAACACCAAGACCAGGGCTGTCGATTTCCTTTTTCCTGGCTATGAACTGACTAACACGCTTCAGGACCAACACATTTCTAACCTGTGCTTTCTCATAAAATTTCTGTGCCCATCTCTTCCAGCCATATGTGCAGAGGAAAAAGTAGCACTTAGAGGAACCGTGCATTTGGAAAACAAGGATTGTCGTCGTTGTTGTTGTTGTTGTTGTTCTTGTTGTTTCCTTCTTGGCCCAGGATCTGAGGGTTCATTGCTGCACCGGCTGCAGACAGAGTGGGGATGGCAGAGCCAAGGAGGGGACAGAGCTGATTGTTCTGCAGGGGACAGGGAAGCAGGACCAAGGGTGACAACAGGGCAGCACCCCCAGCTAGAGGAGATGCAGCCTCCCAGTACTTTGGCAAGAGCTGAGAGAGCCCAGTGGCCACTGGATGGGTCTGCCATGGTCCAGAGCCCAGAAAAGTGATGGGGAACTGCAAATCAAACCATGAGGTCAGAGCCTGTTGGCTCCTCATGCCCATGGCTGGAATTCCTGATTCCCACTTGTCGAGCCTCACCACAAGCCCTCACAGCAGAGTGGCTCCCAGGAGCTGCCTTGCCCCAGCCAGCTGGTTCCTCTGCAGCAGAAACATTTCATTCTTGAAACATTTTTGGCTGCACTTTGCCTTAAAAATAAAATGTGCAAAATCAATCTGTGCAGCAATATTGAAATCTGACAGCACCACTCTGCACAGGGCAGGCTGCTTATTAACACAACCACTTACAGCAATGATCCCACCTTTCTCTAGAAGCATTGATTAAAGGTGAGATAAAAGAGTGAATTTGCTCTGTAATTCATGTTGGCCACACAGTATTTCTGCAAAGAGATGGGTGCACTCGGTGTCTGTGCAAATACATCTTTTGGGGAGCTGCAGGTGGGGAGTATGAGGTCCCCTCTGTCAGCTCATGTCAGGTGACAGATGTAGGGCAAGGCTCTTTCTGGGCAAGGAAATCATTAGCAGGCTTCAGAGACACGGTGGTGTAAATCACAGGTGAATCAGCCTTGCAATATAATTCCAGAGAATGGCCAGACATGGCAGGACAGTGGCAATTCCCAAATATCTGGGCAGTTCTCTGCAGTCAAGATGCCTTGAAAGTGTGGCCCAGTGGCACACCAGAGCCGTGGACAGCAATGAAATTATCATGGCTCAGTCCCAGGGGTGCTGCTGGGGAACACATCCAACACTCACCATGAATTGCTCACGGGATGGCATCCTTCTGCTTGGTGACTCCTCTCCTACAGAACTGCTCTTTACTGCAAACCACCCATCCCAGCAGGTCTGTTGACATATTAAATTCAGGCTTCATTCGTGTGTTGACTTGCTCAGGAGAACTCTCTGAGAAATTACATCTTTCAAGGCTTCACAGGGAGAGCTGGGGAACTGCAGGCAGCAGAGTGCGTGTCATTTATTTAGTGGAAAAAATAAAATATGCATCAAAGCATCTTGATGGGAGTTGTTAGGATGCAGCTTAGCTTTAATTTGGATGTGTAAGATGGTGGGACTCATTTCTACACTGTCACTCCAGTAACATCACTGCCATCACTGGCATCACTCATTATTGGCAGCTCTGAATATTTGACTACAACCTCACACACACACGCTGCCTACAACGGGCTCTGATTTCTTCGTATCCCACAGCTCAAGCAGGATCCTGCTGGATCTGTCACGGATCCTAGACCTCCAAAGAAAATTCATGGAGCTGCAGTTTAGGAAGGGTAAACTCCGTGCTGTTGCTCACTGCTTAAATTAGTGACAGTCACGTATTTTATCTTAGTGGCAGGCGGTGTTAGGCTTCTTTATGCGAGCAAAACAGAAAAGCAAAGATCTGGCTCTCGTTGCTGAGTAAAAATCCAGCAATTAAATTCAAGAAAATAAAAAAGATCCAACAATTGCTCTGAAGAATGTCTCCCGTTCTGTTGAATATTTGTATGAGCAATTAACTGCCTTCTGCCTAAAATTCTCCTTCAAAGGTAATAGATACAGCATATTTTCTCCCTTCTTGCCCCAAGCTGGTTTGCAGTGAATGATGTACATTGTAAAAAGACTGTTATTTCAGCCCAGGAGGGGCTGCAGGGAGCTGGTGGATAAAAGGATGATTTTTTCAGACAGTTTCTTAGAAAACTCTGTTGAAAAGTACAATAAAAAAGTATATTAGGATGCAATTTGTCCCCAAGATGTTCTGAGAAAAAAAAAAAAACATATTTTGATACTGGTTGTTCAGTTAAAGAAGACAAAATTGCACTCAATATATTCAGGAACCACTGGGTTTTTTAGAGATAAATCAACCCTGACAGGGCTGTTCCTTGTCCAGATTTTAATGATCTATGTCACTAAAAGCCCTGTTCTTTGTCTGAGCTGAGTCCTCCTCAACAAATACTTTAACCAGCCTTGGAATATAACCCGAGGAGGGATGGGGCTGTGGCTGGATGCTGCCATATCCTCACTGGAGCAGTCAGAGGCGGCTCCCTGGCTTTGCTAACACGATTAAAGCAAATCCTGGGCATTGATTTAACGGGAGAAGCCTGTTCGCGGCAGAGGTCAGAGGCTCAGGGCTGCCACAGAGCTCCTGGAGCTCAGCAGCAGCTCTTGGAGCCCTGGGGATGATTCCCCGAGATGCCTCCATCTGACCACGGGAATTTCCAGGGAAAATGTCCCGACAAAGCGGCCCTGAGCACAGCAGGAGAACTCCCTCGTGGAAAAGGGAAATACAGAGGGTTTAAATCTCCCTTGCAGGGGAGGGATGGGGGGAGAAGCTGCATGTGCGCAGCGGAGGAGGAGCAGAGCTCTGGGGTAGAAACGCAAAGGTCTGGCTGAAAAAGCTTAATGGATTTGGGCAACATAAGCAGAGGAGCTGAAGTGGGGAGATGCTGCTGTTCAGAAAAGGACTGAAAGAAACTGTCACTAAAAAGCCTTCAGGTTACCTCTAAAATAGCCTACTTTTTATATTTGAAGTATGAATAACCTAGGTGTTACCCAACCTGATAAAACCTACCTTAATCTTATGCTACTCTGAAACTGCAAGATTTTCCTTCTTTCGCTGCTCAGTTTTGGCTCTTTCCCTTTGTTTTTAAATATATGTTAAACTTCTGGAGGTTTTACTTTTGCTTGATATAGCTTTGAATCTGTGCTCTGGGCAAAAAGCCACGCTGACACACAAACAGGTTAGAAAATGAAAGGTCCTGTGAAAGCATTGCTTGGAAAATATCACCTTCCAACTGCAAATCTCACAAAACCAGCCCTGCTCTCTATTTTCAGTGCATTCAAAAAGGCTCATATTTCAGGTATTTTACATTTTCCTGTATGCATTCCACATGCTTTCCATGAGACTTTAAAAAACAATCCTGAGCCTTTCTTCTTTTGAGAAAAGAGCTTCATTTTGTAAGACAAAAGGTTTTGTAATTCTCTCTTCTATTTCAGGAGAATATTCACACTAAATAAGAATTCGTGCTTCTATAATCAAATCATTTATCTTTAAGTTTTCTGTGGGAGGAGATCCTCATCCAGACTCAGAGCCTGGAATCTCATAAAAAATTCCAAAGAGGTAAGGGTAGCATGCATAGGAAATGATGCATTTTTATGGCTGCTTTGCTTGTGTAAGAGGAAAACCACGGATTGCTGAGACCACCCTTAGCCCATCCAGCTGTGTTTGACGTGTCCCTGTCAAAGGGGGGAAGGAGCAGATGTGGAGTGAGCAGAAAATGCCTCAGCTCCTACAGCACCACGGGGTTGAGGTTCAGAGCCCAAGAAAGAGCATCTCTTGCTGCTGGTAGCCTGGGGTGGGACATCAGCCTCCCAGCCCTGGGATCACCTAATTCAGAACCCAATTCTCTCTCCAGTCCCAATTCAGCATCACTTTGCCTGGTGGCTTTTAATATTTGAAAAAAATAGCAGGAGTTATGCAACATAGCATATTTGAGGCACTTAAGAGAGAAAGGGGGGGGAGGAAAGAAGGAAAAGGACAGAAAAGCTTTACTTCAAAAGGCCTTTGACATGGAGGAGAATTCTGAAAGTGCTTTGGGTTGAAGGATTTGCTCCATGTGTTAACAAGTCGTCTCAGGGGTTACACATTGACCCAGCTCTAGTTCTGCTTGGACCTAACGCCTCTGGAGAAGGGGAAGGGCAAGCTGCTGCCTTCAGAGGTGAGGCTGGAGCTCCCACGCTGTGACCAGCAAGCAAAGAGCCCTGGGAACAAATCGGGGATGACAGAGAGGCGTTTGCTTCATTTGAAGCCCTTGCAGAACTCTCCCTACCCAGCCTCACAGCCTGGCGGCCTGACGCTGCCAGGGAGAGAGGCACATTCCCTGTGCACCCCTGAGCACCGGCTGTGTGTGACTTTGTCCCCTTCTAAACGGCACAGGGCACGTCTAAACCTTCGTGGGGAGCCACATCTGACCCCTTCAGCCTGGAGCTCTCCTTTTCACCCCATCCCAGAGAGGTGCTGAGCCTGCAGAGAGCAGAGGGCAGCGAGAGCTCACCGCGCTGATCTCCAAACCTTTATTTTCCCAAAGCAGCCTCCTCTGTTCCAGTCTTTCCTAAAGGATGGGCATAACAGCTCCTGCACACCAATCCACCCCCAGCTTCCTCCGTGCAGCAGCAGGCAGATCCCGGGGTCAGAGCAGCAGCAGCTGCCCGCTGCCGAGGAGCTGCCCCAGGTGTGTTGGGGAAGATGAAACAGGAAAGCCTTATAAATATGATTGCCTGGCAAAAGATGCTGAGAATAGGGAAACTATCAGTGAGATTGAAATGAAAGCAAGCTTTGAGATACCAAGCCTTAGTTACTGAACAACTGGAAAACAATGGGATGGCCGGCTGAAGGTAATCCCCTCTCTGTTGAACGATACCCTCTGCCTGCAGACAGCGCCAAGGGTCAGAGCAGACCCTACTGGCTTGGCAGCAGGGGTCCAGAGAGGAGTTTCTGGAGTTTAAAATGTAACCCAGTATGGTAATGTAATAATTCTTATAGGTTGTATGGAAATGCTATAGGATTTGTATCTTGTACTAGATTGGTTAATGGAAATTAGAATATTCAATACAGAAGAAGATTTATTGTATTGTAAACGAGAACCTCACTCTCTTCGTGCTCTTTTCCCTCTCTTTTCATTCTCTCTTCCCCCTCTTTTCCGTTTCCTTTTACTACTTCCACTANTCACCCTTACTCTCTCTTGCTCTTACCTTTGTTTCTCTTGCTCTCTCACTTTTCTGGCCTGCTCCAAGCTGCACCTGGCAGCTCCAAGCAGGGCCACTGTACCCACGCCCTTCATAAATAAACTACACACTCTAAGACCTAACCACAGAGATCTCTCGTCTATAACCATCCCGACCGTCCAAACCAAGAAGAAGATCCCACACAGGTGCATCTCCAGAGCCAGCTGCTCCCGTGCCCCTCTCTGGTCTCCAACCGTGCATCTCCAGTGCCAAAGCTGAGAGAGCCACAAAGTAAATCAGCTCTAAATCAACACCAGAAGATCCAGAGCAGAGCATGGATCAAGTAATAAGACACAAGAATGCTCCATTTTGTATTTACACAATAGGCTAAACATCGTTGTAGGAGCAGAGCAACATGAGTCACATCTGGAAGAGGATTTTATCGCAGTGCTCCCGATGAGAGCACGGCGGAGGCTGGAGCAGCCAGAACTCTGCCCTCAGCCCTCTGTCTGCAGCTCCCCTCGGTGAGCAGCCCCAGGCCGAGCTCCCCCCGTGCTCTGCACAGCTCACACGGCTGCTGCTCTTCTCCCTGCTGCAGATTTTCCAGTTCCTCTCTGGAATGAGCATCATCAAATGTCTCCTCGCCTGACTCATTCCTGCCTGGAGAGGATGGCTGAAACTCTGAGCTCACTTTCTACCTCTCGGGCTTGTGGTTGAGCCTGTGACTCACACATCACCGCCTTGGACTTCTTTGGGTTCAGGCCATTTTCTAATTTCTCTCCACAAGACTGTAAAGATTCACTGCCCATGACCCTTTTTGGAAAATTTAGTAACTTTCTTGTCTTGATCCGCTTCTCTCTTTCTGCTGAATTCCCTCGCTGCATGTGGCTATTTCCTGCATTTTGAGCAAACAGTCTGAGCCCCATCGTGTGTCTACACACACAAAAGGAAACCTCTCCTCTATTATTAGAATCCCAGAATAGTTTGGCTTGTAAAGGACTTTAAAGCCCATCTCATTCCACCCCCTGCCATGGGCAGGGACACCTTCCACTATCCCAGGTTCCTGTCTAACCTGGCCTTGGACACTTCCAGGGATGGAGCAGCCACAGCTCCTCAGAGCAACCTGTGCCAGGGCCTCAGCCCCCTCACAGGGAAGAATTTTTTTAAAATCTAACCTAAATTTCCCCTGTTTCAGTTTGAACCCATCACTACTTGTGCTATCACTACAGTTCCTAATAATGAGTCCCTCTCCAGTTTCCTTTCCTGTCTTTTACTCTGATTTCCAGGACAAAGTGGACTTCACTGCAAACACCAAATTGTTCCAGAGAAACATTGCTGGTTTTGTTGAGTATATTTTCCAGCAGACATCCTGGGTAGCTTTTCAAGCTCTTGGTCCTGTCTGAAGACAGCCATCCATCAGGTGTGGCTGCTGTACCAGCTGAAGAAAAGGCTTCAGAGGAGTGTTTTGGAGACAAATCAAGCCCGTGGCCCTACCTGAGCTCCTTAAATCCATCTCAGAACAGAGATCCTGGACTGTCCCATGATGAAATACTCCCTTCTGTGGTTAGAAATACTCCCTTCAGCCAGAGCCCTCAGCCCCCAGGACAGATCACAGCGTGAGTGAAGGGCAGAAGCACATTACAGAAAATAGGATGCTCAATTTGAAATTTGTTTTATTGCTTGTGCCCAGCCACAAGCCACTCTCCTTTTTCTTTAGATGTTTACCTTTAGATAGTCTATGTATGTTATGTTAAGATTTATATTTCTAATCTGAAAACAGACATTTCTTGAAAAGATAAACAGACAACAAGCAATTGATTCCAGTCAGAGAATTTGGTTGTCTTCATTTGTTTTAAAGCCCCTGAAGAGTTATCTATTGCTATCTGAATATTGGATAAAATAGAGTAAGGTGAAACATAGTTCAAGCTAAATTTAGAGGTGCAGACACATCTTGTTAGGCAAGTTCAGGGTGCTAGGGCATAAAAAAATTGAAACAAGAAAAGTGAAAATACAGATTGAAATTCTGAATACAGCGCTGCCCATGCAGCCTTTCTGCATTAACTGAGATCAACCCTTCCTGAGCATTCCCTGGGCCAGGGCAGGAGCAGGAGAGGAGCAGAAGAGAAATGGAGCCACAGCAGCTCCTGCACAGACATAGCAAAATCAGTGTCCCAAGCTGGGACCTTCTCCTCATTCCTACCCACAAGCTGTAGCAATGCTGTTAAAAGACAGTAAATTCATTAAAAAGTACAATATGGAAAGGAAGGCAACGCTGTCTGCACGGGCAGCTGGGCAATGGAGCAAGCTCTCAGCAGATCTTCCCCTTTTTAGGAAGAGAGGTGAAGAGTGACAGGAGAGGTGGCAGCAAGATCAAGAGCCTCAGCAAAAAGGTTCAGTTTTGCAATTTCTTGATATTCACAGCTATATTTAAATATCATCCACTGCACAGCATTTCAACACCAGGTGCCAGTTTTAAGTGCAGTGCTATTAAAGCCAACGGAGCTGTGACAATTTACATCTAATTCACCGTGACTGTACAAAACACTGGTGAAAAATGGGCAGGCACTGTGCACTTATAAATTCTGATTTTGGAACTATTCTTTCAAGGGGCTATTTGCTTTTCATGTTCATTTCTTCCTTCACTGGAGCCTGACATTCAACTGAAGTTATCTCCTCTCATTTAGAGAGCAATGCATCAGACCACAGTAAAACTCGTATCAGCTTTATTATTACAGACACTGTTATTTAAGTTTTATTATTACAGACACTGTTATTATATTTTTTTATTTATCATTACAGAAACTCTAGCAGAGAAAACAGTGGTTAACTGAGAGCAGAATGAAGAGGAATAAAACAATTACAATATTAGTGTCTGCCTCACAGATGGGGGAGGTACTAAATAACCATGAGTCCATTACAGGGGATTTCTCAGATAAGAAGGTTAAATGGTTGAATGACTTATCCAAAAGTGATTGCTTTTCTGATCCCAGGTCCTTCCTGCTACGGCAACATTACCTTATTGCTTTCAAAATCGCTCATGTGGCTTTTTTTAATTATGATTTGACTCTTCTGTAAGGTACCATCCCAACCATCTGGAGCCTGTCGGCTCTGCCCAAGGTATTTAAAGCTCCCAGCACAGGCAGGACAGCAAGGGACAAACAACCCCAGGGCTGTGCCTGCTGCTGGAGGGACCAGGGAGAGGGCCAAGGCTTTGTGCTTCACCCAAATCACCCAGAAGGAGGATATCCCACAGCTCTCACAGCCTTGCCCACAGCACAGGGTGGGACTCCGAAATTCACCCCAGCTGATGGGAAATGCTCTCACAGAGCCCTCTCGCTGCATCTCCTTCTCTGCCTTTGAGACTGCAGCTTTTCCATCAGCCTGGATGGTTTTTTTTCTCCTTGCCCAAGCTTTCCATGAGCTTTAGGGTGGAATAAGCAAGCCAGCGTTAGCCTAGAGAAGAAAATCGTGCCTGGGGTGATCAGACTGTTATGTGAGGTCATCCTGCACATGTGGCAGTGCATTAGATCTTCCAGTCTTTCTCTCTTCTCTGAAGAAATCTTCAAACACTGGGGAAATTGGTCAGGAAGAAAGTAAAACACACTGGTAAAACAGAATAAATATTTTCAGGACCTAGAGACAAAAGAACTCAGTGTTCTCAGGCACATGGTGGAATTTATTGGGTTGTCCTGTGCAGAGCTACGAGTTGGACTCAATCCTTTTGGGTCCCTTCCAACTCAGCTTATTTTGTGATTTGTGATTCTGTGAACTGACATGCCTGTTCCTTCCGAGATTCTCCAGGAAATGAAAATTAATCCGTTTTTAGATTCTTTCAGACAAACTCAGATCCTCAATCTAGGCACGTCCTCTCTTTCTCCCTTCCATCAACTCCATCAAAAGCCCTAGATACTTGAAATGGAAATGAATCATGTAAAGGAGCTCTGGATTTGTCATTCAGTTTTGGTAATAAAAATCTTGCCTTGATCCCACAAGATGTCACACTCGTTGCCTGAGCATGTCAGCAAAAGCAAATTATGGAGCTGCCATGTTTTTGCTGCCTCTCAGTTCCTATGACACAAGAATTGTGAGGGATTCTGCTTTTTTAGGCTCAGATAAATATCAGCAATCTAATTGCTTTCTTTAAGCTTGGGTTTGGAAAGTTGATGGGATCACTAGGAAAACAGGGTCATGTAAGTGGGTTTTTTCAGTCAGTTAAGGAAAAAAAAAAGTAACTATGATGCCTATAGGCATAAAAAAATAACTTAAACAATTCTTTACCCCTCTCCACACTCACTTTAGTACATCCAAAAGGCCACGTCTAATTGGAACACAGAGCCAGAACGCAGCTTGCTTCTATTTCAGACCACTTTATACAGTACTCATCATCAAAATGTACAGTACTCATCATCTCCTGTTCAGGGAGACTCATGACACACAGGGCAGCTTTTGTGTCTTAATACCACAGATTATTTAAAATGCACAACATTCTGCACGACCGTGCAATCCTGCAAAGCTGCTGCCAGCAATTCCTGCTTCAAATTCCTGCTTCACTTCTTGCCTGTGTGAAGCCTAAAGCCAGACAGCAAAAGCTCTCCTCGTGGTGGGCTGGGAACACGAGCTGGGTGTGTTGTTAGTATGAGGCAGAATTGGTGTGAATTCCATGAGTGCAGGCTGACAGCCTGGTGGGGATTTTTTTCCCCCATGATTCTGCCCAAGGAGACCTTCTGGAGTCAGGTCTGGCCATCACTAGTGGGAGCAGCAACACCCCAGCATCGGTCTGTGCTGCCAGCAGCGTGTTATGAGTGGGACACGACTCCTTTTTTTCTGCAAATTCACCAAATCCCTCGTGTCTCTTTCCCATCTTTTGCCTCAATGTGAGTTGAACCTCCAGCTGCTCATTTTCCTTTTTATTTCTGTTGCTTAAGTCCTCTCGAGCTGTGCCAGCTTTAATAGAAAAGACTTCTGCTGATCTCCTTTCCAGGATGGCAGTGCTGGGATCACCGTGGGCACAAAATTGATCATCAAACACATGCATGGAAGCAAGTGATCAGCAATATTTTCCCTTTCTCACATTCTGGTGTATCCTTTTATTAAAGAGCTAAAAAGCACAAATGAAACCTCTCCCTCTTGGTTTTGTTCAATAATAAATCCTTTAAAATTGGAGACCTTGTCTTAGGTGAAGCTCAAAACTTCAGTGGAGGTAAGCCTGGATCCAGGTGAAAGGAGAAGGAGCACATTTGGTGGAGTGTTGAGGTTTTCTGTGAGGTGCCCACACACTCCTGAGCACACACCAGGTGAGGTAGTCAGGAACACCTAAATTCCTGAAGTTCAGGTGTATTTTTCCCTGATGGAACAGCAAAATCCAAAAGAAGGCACCTCTAGACCCAGCCACCTGCAGAACCGTCTGCCCTCATTCCAAAACACAGCAGCCCTCGAGCTTCCCCTCACAACAGCCCCGAATTTTCGTGTGGGAAACACAACTTTCCTTTTTTCCTGTTCTCTTACGCTGCATTGACTCCACTGCTGTGACTGACACTATAAAAGTTTGTAGGTTTGCCTGAGGCACAGATCCAGCATAGAAAATCTCTCTCCAAAGGCTGAGGCTCAGCAAAGAGATAAGTGACTGAAAAAAAGGGTCTTCTGAGGGAAAGATCAGACAGTCTTAAGGTGGTCTGGGCCTCACCCCAATCGCATTTGGCTAATCAGCAGGGGGATTCTGCAATCTCATATATGCCAGGATAAATCTAATGCAAATCCCAGGGAGTAAATTATATTACTGTGGATTTATTCAGCTGTAATAGATCGACATTTGTCCCTGAGTGACTCCAGCCTTTCTTCCCTGTGTGTGCAGTCCCTTCCCTGCTAATGCATCCCCACAGGAGGGAATGTTTCTTCTGCTAAGCAGCAAACAGGGGAAGAAGCCAACTGCATTTTGCTTGATGGGAGAATTTCAAATGCACAGTTTCCCTAAGACAGAGGCTCCTGTCTCAAACAAACACAGATATGTAACCATGCCCTCACACAGAAAACACAATGAACTCAGACTGTGAAAATCTGAGATTCCTCAGAGCTCAAGAGGCTCTCCTGAAACATCTTTTGCATTAATCCAGACAGAAACCAGTCGTCCAGATCCTCATAATCATGCACCCTGCCTTCTGCATGCTCTAGGATGCACCAGAAATTAAGTAGCTGCTCATCTGGCACCGTCTCTTTCCCTAAACTCGCTGATTAGAAAGTGCTCCCGGGCAGAGCAGGGATTCAGGGATTGCCTGAGCTCGATTCTAATCCAGCTCCAAATGACACAGCCAGGTTAACCAGATGCTCTCCACACTGATCCCACATGGCAGAGCTGCTCCCAGCCCTCGCCACGCGTTTGGGAATTGTACATTTGAATGTCAGCGTGCTGTGTCCTGGCAGTGACACGGCCACATCAGGCTCCCTCCCCCTGAGAACAAAAAGCACAATAAAGTGACCACTTTTACTGCTTACATTTTGCTTAACTCATTGTTCTCCAGCAAACATCCGAATTCGATGTGACTCTGTTTCAGGTGACTCACTAATTCTTTGGCTCATGATTGACCTTTCTGGGTGTGACCGGGAAATCAGCCAGAAAATCTCTCACCTTCATAGGTATTGCTGAAAGGAATCACAGATGTCCCAGAATGAAATATGTTTGTTTCCACCTCACAGCGAGTTCTGCATTGGCGGGGAGGAAATTTGGGATTTTTTGGAGGGTGGTTTTCAGCATTGAAACTCCTCTGCCCAATTCAGAATTAAGATTTCTGGAGCCTGCACATTTAATCACAAGTCTTTTCTCCAATTAGGGAGTAGTTCACAGCATGACCACAATGAAAGAAAATAAAATAATGTTTCTCAATATTAACTGAACGGTTGGTGCCCCTGTCTAGACACACAAATTTTCCTGCAGTGGTAAACATTGGTTTTGATTAGAAAGTTGTTCTTACTCCACTTTTAGCCTCACAAGACAGAATTATTACTTGGCAGCTGAGATCTGAGGAAGGTCAGAAGCTGGCCAGGTAAAAGTAATATTTTTCAGTTTTAATGAAAAAATATTATTTGCTGTATTTTTCTCCATCCTGCTTGGAAGCAAATGTTGTTTTACTGCAGGGCTCTGACTGCAGCTCTGCATCACATGGGAGTCCAGTGGCAGAGAACAGCACTTAGAGCATTAAAAATGCATTCTCCACATATCAAACCAAAAAAGTGTGCCTCTTGGCAGCATTGCTGGCCTAATTTTGGCTGCAGAATGAATAAAATCAAGGCTTCCACAGAAATCCCAGCATGTAGCTCCTGAGCTGCAGACAGGGAGACAACAGGGAGGGAGTTTGGGCAGCCTTTGGGGGCAGGAGCCGTGGCTGCCCTCTCCATCAGGGCTCTGTGCTGAGGGAGGCAGCACTTGCTGAGCATCCCAAGGGCAGCTGTAGAGTCCGTGGGATTGGACCAGCAACGTTTGTCTCCTGAAATCACCACGTTTCTTTAAATATCTCTGCCCACCCGAGAGGCACCCGGCAGCCTCGTTAATCCCGCAGCAGCTCAGAGCAGTGGTTCCTTGCCAGGGATGGGAGCTGTCCCTGGAGCTCCCTGATGGGAGGGAGCACAGGGAGGCTGCTCTGGTGGCACCCACACTTCAGTCCTCACCACACCAAGCTGCCTGGGTGGGAATGTCTCCATCTACTCCAAAGGGAGCATTCAGGACTAGCTGACCCTGTCCCAAGAATCTGCCTGTTGAAGGATTGCTGCAGGCAATTCTTTTTGTTCTTTTTTTTAATGGGAAAGGCTGATTTCAGACAGGAACAGAGGAAGCAGAAGCTGTTTGGGGTGCCAATGTATCCCAGACTGGTTTGGGTTCAAAGGGACCTTAAATTTCATCTCATTCCACCCCCTTGACATGGGCAGGGACATCTTCCACTGTCCCAGGTTGCTCCAAGCCCTGTCCAACCTGGCCTTGAACACGCCCAGGGATGGGGCAGCCACAGCTTCTCTGGGCAATCTGTGCACAGGCCGCACCACCCTCACAGGGAAGAATTTTTTTCCTATCATCTCATCTAAAACTCCTCTCTTTGAGTTTAAAACGATTCCCCCGTCATTATTTGTCCATGGAAAAAGCAAGGGGCACAACATGACAGCTGTAATGAAGATAAACTGGGGAATATTACGATGGCCCTCAGACCGAACCAAAGTCAGGGTCTCCCAACCCCTCAAGTCCAGGCCCTGAGAGATAACAGCAGCTCCTCCAAGACTGACAAACGATAATGACTCTCTGAAAGCAACACTTAAACCTCCTCGTGGATGTTGCTCCCATCTCAGCTTCCCACTGAGACAGATGTGATAGATTGGAACAAGCTGGAATTAAAGCATGAAATGGCATCACACCCCGAGCCTGCGGGAACGAGCGAGAGCCGCGTCCTCCCTGACAAGTTCCTGAGTTCCTCACAGGGCGCTGGCTTGAATAACAATCACAGAAATCACAGTGCTGAAGTCCAAGCACTGTGAATATCCCCTGATCTGCCTGTGGTGACCGTGAGGTCTATTAATTTGTATATTTTCTTATATAGCTTTTCCATGGACTTTCTACAGCAGCAACAAACATGAGTTGTGCCCACACATCGGTGCAGGCTGTGACCCACAAGCGCCTGAGAGGGAACTTGAACGCTGAGAAGCCACTCTGCACCATCACATCTCATCCTTTTATTTTCCTTAAGGAACTAAAATTCAAGGAGCAATTTTATTAATTCAACTGTTGAAACTATTATGGTTTGTTTAGTGCCCTTGAGTTATGGATACAACTAAATGTGGACTCGCTGCTAAAAGGAAGCAATGTTACAAGACAATGCAAATTAAGGGAGTCCTTTGTAATAAAACAAGATATGCAGTCCAAGCAAGGGAAATCCTCGCTTCAGAGGGCAGAAATAGCTTCTCAGAGAGGAAGGTCCTTCTTCCTAATATTACCTTTCTCTCCAGCTCAGTGACTCCAGGTTTCCCTGGGCACTGTTTCTGGAGCATTGTTTTTCCTCACCCTACACAAGTGAGCTGGCCTTTATTATCTACAGGTGTTTGTAGTTTGAAAATATTACATAAGGCACAGAGGAAATCGGCATTCAGGAATGATTTTGTGTCAGTTGTGAGCAATGGAAAGCAGTAAAATAAAATCACATTATAAAATGTAATAGAACCAAAAATTAAATAATAAACTAAAATAGCGGTGAAGCTCTTTCATTTTAGGGAAAAGTGTATTTTCTCCTCAGACACCCCACGCTTCCCCTCCAGCTGAACTGTAAACCCCAGAGGCTTTTACTGGTGACTCCTTCCTACACTTAACTTTGAGCACAGGCAGCAAATGGACGTGGAGAGGAATCACCATCAGTCATTTCCAGAAAGGGAAGTGAAGGAAATATTGAACGCTCCGTTGACTGCAGCCTGTGGTGTGCGGAGTGTTTCCTTCATGGTGCTGTTCCTGGAGTGGGAAGGGATGGGCAGTGCCAGGGGTGAGATCCTGCTGGGGCTCCTCGCTCACACTCAGCGCGGTCTCTGTGTGTTTTCCCTGGCTTGCATCCCTGTCAGTGGGGTGGGAATCCAGCCCTTCACTGATGGGTTCTTTTCCCGGGTGTCACGACTGATAACTTTATATTCTTTTTCCTTTTATCGTGCAGCTGGGTCATTACTTCAACCACACGTCAAAATTGAGGGTGTTCTGGGTAAATGCTGCAAAATAATATCCATTTCTGCAAGTGGAAGGGCAGATGCTTGGAAGCACTGGAGAGCAGCATTCCAGGGGTTAACTTTGGTCACTGACCAAGGGGTAAGAACTCATCCCTTTTTTGAGAATGCCTCCGTTAATTCACTGAGGGGACTCTCCCTGTCCCACCCCAAAACGTGCAGCGTTCACCTCCGGATGTGGGTGGGGAGATCCCAACAAACGGGATCCCTGGGATGCTGCATCCACGGCCAGGTGCGAGTGCCAGGGATGTCCCAAGGGTCAGAGTGCAGCTCAGACCGTGGCTGCCCGGGCTACAAACGTGCTGTTAAAATCACGTTCGAATCACATTCCTACCATTTACTTTGTCCTAATAAGTAAAGGCTGAAGGAGTGAACATGCATTAAAGACAGGGAAGCAGGAAGAAGGAATTTGCTCCTGCTGAAAAGCAGCAAAGCAGTCACAAAGGGCAGGAATTCCTGTGTTGTAGCCTGGGTACAAAAATGCCACTTAGAGGGGTAGAAGTCCACTGAGACTCTCAGCAAAAGGCCAATTAATTACACTTATTACAATGAAAGTTACCTTCATATACTCATTTAATCAATTTTTTAAAATGTAATCAATATTTTACAACGAGGAGAACTAACCAGCACAAATGAAATTACTAAATGTCTAAATGTGACTGCCTACATTGTTTGCTAGAAAGGCTTTTACTCTTGCCACATGTTATCACAAAGCTCCCCATCACTATATTTTATCCTCTCAAGCAAGTAAGAAATATGACTGGAAGTTTCTGCATTAAACTGTTCTCATCAGAAATTGTTCTCTTTTTTTTTGAAGAATGTCATACATTAACAAAACCCATTGGAAATTTTCTACTTTATAGGGATTGTAATGATATTTAATTTTTTTCTGAAATTTTAACTATTATAATCTTTCTCGCTTCAAAAATAGTGCTGTTCTTTAAGCCATAAATCTTGCTTTTGAGAAAATTAATTCAAACTGTTTGCAAATAAATCCAGAAAAATAGGGAAATGGATTAGGTTTTGGGCTTAAAAAAAAGATGCCAACAGAAAATGCCACTTTTTTGCTCAAAAATAATTTCCCACTGCCCAAAAACAGCTGTTTCCAGGGGGCTCCTTTCACTGCTGTCCCACATCCCAACAGACCTGGTGCTATCCAGGGTTCCAGGAGGTGTCAGGAGGCTGCAGGAGCTGCTGGAGCAGAGCCTGTTCAGCTGAGAACACAAATCCATATCTGAGTCTGATACCAGCACAGAAGAGCAAAGAGAAGGAAACTGGATGGTCCCATTTACAACTCTGAAATCATTACAGAAATTGCCACAAAAGCTTAGTAAACAAGAAAGTGAAAAAGCACATAACAGTATCATTAAACCTTTTTTTATTATTATTTAAAACACTTTTACGATGCAATTTCAAAGTGTGTTTTTACAACTTTTTTTTAAAGTTTCACCTCTCTGGCACGAAGTGCTGGCATGGAAGATTTGTCAGTCCTGACAGGTTTGTCCTTTTAATGCAGGTGATAAAGGCCTGGTTCATCTCCTGCTTCTGTAACAAAGAAATTCTCATTTAACTTTGCCATTTGTCCCTTCCACACGCTCCATGAATCCTGTAATTGAGGATGATGGATGTTGGGTATGAACATGCATATGAAAATAGATTATTGGTACTGACACAGAGTGGTATCCAAATCATTAGGAGCTTGGCACCACTGAGAACTCCTTTATTAAGAGAGAAATAAAATGAAAACAGAGGGAAATGCCTGGGTGTCCGAGTCCATAATTCCCTCCAAAATTAAAAGGAAGTTTGCAATGATGGCATATGTCAGGGAAATGTTTGATTCCTCTGCTTGCAGCAGTGGAAGGACAATCTGGGAAGCAAATATTTCCCTCATTCTCTTCTTTCAAGATCTCAAAAACATTCTCTTGTCTTAGGAAAATGTGAAATTAATAGGAATTTTGTTATCTAAAAATCAAGGGGTGGGAGCAGGAAAAGGTTTTTACCAATCCAATTGTTTAATGCAAGTCATATTAACTTGTTTCGTTTTAATTTTAATGTTTAACTTCCTTGTCTGTATATTCAAACCAGAGATGTGAGTTTTAAAAATCTCACACTGCAAACTGTATAGAGATCAAAAACAAAGAAAATAATTTTGAAAATGTAAAAAATTACAGATACAAACAATACTTTTTCCGATTGTTTGGTTTGATTTGAGTTTTTCGACATTACTTTAAATATCCCACAAACAGCTTATTCCTGTTGGGTGGGAGCTATTCAAACGGGAAAAATGCAACGGGTTTGGAGGCTGTGCCAAATGTGAGCGAAAGGCACGTTCCCTGCTGAGCTGTCCCTTTGGCGATGCGGGCACTGGGAGCTGCTTTGGCCCTTGGCTCTGGCCCGGACCTGGGCTCTTCCCTCATCGCTCTCCGGATGCCCGGGATTGTGGCAGGGCACCTGGGCAGGGGGTTTGCCCAGCGCCACCGCCCCAGCCCCGCTCCCCTGCAGCCCCTTTCTCTTTTAATGCCTCTTCGACCCCAAATCACCCATTTCAGCAGCTCCAGAGGGTGATAACACACTGATCCAGGGTATCCCTTTGATCCCATTTCCATCCTGGGTGATGCCAGCCCCACCCAGAGGGACAGGAACTAAAGCCAGGCCGCTGACACTGATGCCTTGTAGAGGCTGCCCTGGAGCAGAGGCTGGACAGAGAGAAAGGATAAAGGGCAGGGATTCATGGAAAGGCCTTCACAGGGTGCACCTTGGGCAGTGCAGGAGTCTCACAGAGCCTACACCCAAGATGGACACAGCCACACATTTTTGGGACAGATATAAGTTCTGTCCATTTGCATATCAGAGGTTAATTGTCCAATTACAGCTTCAAGTAGTAGACTCCCATTCTCCCAGTTTGCTCCCCCCAACTCACTTTTGTTTCCATTTCTCCCTCTCACTTTCAGTGAGGTGTCCTTGATTCTCAGGCCTGGAGAGGAATTGTTGTGTCTGACCAAAATGGGAAAAGCAGTTGCTAACACTCTACATGGAGCTCAGAGTTACACACTAAAGATCTGCAGGATTACAAATCTATGAAAATATAAAAGCTAAAATCCTAAGGCATCAACACAAATCACGTTATTTTGCTAGGTCCAAGCGTGTAGCTGCAGCTCTGAGTGGTGGGTACAAGGATTTGCACCTCCTGCCATCCTTCACCCAGGCACTGAGGAAACTCCTTCACCAAAACACCAAGAGGTACACCTCTCTTAAAAAAGGGAGGAACAGCCTGGCATAACCAAAAGGGAAATGCAATTGGAATAGAAAAGCAACAGGAAGGCCATCAGCTTTCTCCTGTATCATTGCCCAGAGCTTTTGCCTAGAAATCAAATAAAACAAAGCATGGCAGAAACTTGCTGCTTCATTCTGACCGTGACTGTAACGACAACCAATGTGAAAACAACCGTTATATAACCATTGCATTGATTTACACGTTCGGCCCCAAAATTACATCTGTAGAAAGGTGCTGGCAGTGGTGGCTGGGCAGGGCCAGCACAGGCTTGGCAGATCCCTTGGGAAAGGCTCATGTCACAGTGCAACCCCAGCTCCGAGATCTGGGCTGTGGCAGGAGCAGCAGGCTCTCTCTCAAAGATGGGATCACCACCTGAGCCAGGACTGGAGCCCAACACGTTCACAGACCACCTCTTCTGCAACAGAGCAGTGCAAGAACACCTGGGATTTGTGCTTCCACCTTTCAAAAGCTATGAAATAAATACCACAGGTCCTTGTCTAAGTCACATTCATTGTGTGGCCACATAGGCCACGTGTTCATCACTAGGAACACACTCTTCTGTCATTACACTAGAAAGCAAAATAATTACCAGAATAATCTGCCTTTCAAGATATAATCATAGCAGGATTTTGAGATTTCAATCAGATTTGCTTGCTCCTGAGAGCTATTGATTTGAAAACCAGGATTGGCTGCCAATAACTGTGTCATTAAACTGGTACCTCAGCAAAAGCATTTCCTGATTCATCCTCTATCTTTTGTACGGTTTGTTAAGTTAGAAACTCAAATCATCATAAAATGCTTGACGAGGGAAGGGGAGAAATTTATTCAGATTTAATCTGGTGATTGCAGCTCATTCACTGCAAACAGCTCCTTCATCAAGGCCATCAGGTGAATTATTAACCTCTTCCATCCACAAACAGAAAAATACTTTCAGTCACAAGGAAGCAATGCCAGAAAAAAAGGTTCCTTGGGTTATCTGGGTAACCTTTCATTCATGTCCTGTCATGGGAAGAGGACACAGCGAGGCTCACTCTGCTAAGGAAAACGCTGCTGGAGAGGAACGAGGCAGGGAGAAAGGCGTGAGCAGAGCAGGGAGAAAAGAGTGAGCAAGGCAGGGAGAAAAGCACGAGCAGGGCAGGGAGAAAAGAGTGAGAAAGGCAGGGAGAAAGGGAGGAACGGGGCAGGGAGAAAGGCGTGAGCAGAGCAGGGAGAAAAGAGTGAGCAAGGCAGGGAGAAAAGCACGAGCAGGGCAGGGAGAAAAGTGTGAGCAGGGCAGGGAAAAAAGAGTGAGCAAGGCAGGGAGAAAAGCACGAGCAGGGCAGGGAGAAAAGTGTGAGCAGGGCAGGGAAAAAAGAGTGAGCAAGGCAGGGAGAAAAGCACAAGTAGGGCAGGGAGAAAAGCGTGAGCAGGGCAGGGAGAAAAGTGTGAGCAGGGCAGGGAGAAAAGCGTGAGCAGGACAGGGAGAAAAGCGTGAGCAGAACAGGGAGAAAAGTGCCTGATTTCCCTGGGGAAGACGTGGGGACCATCCTGGTGGGAGCAGTGACATCCCAGTGTCCTGGCACTTCACTGCTCCTCTGTGGCTCTGCCTCTGCCCAGCCACTCATTGCAACACGTGGTGAGAAAAGACCTTCCTGGGGAGGTGTTCCACCAAAGTGGCCAAAGTTGTCTCGGGGAAGACACTCTCAGAAATGAGTTCCTGCTGCTCATCCTCCAGAGCAGCAGCTGCCTGCCAGGGTGGCACAGCCAGTGCTCCTCCCAGGCTGCTCCAGCCAAACCCCATCAGTCAGCTCCCTGCTATCAGCTCCTCAGAGCTCAGCGAGGGCCTGGCACTCCTCCAGCCCCCGGGGTGCAGCCTGACATTGGTGTGACCAGTAGGTCCAGCAGACCACTGGTTTTGAGCAGCCAGGGAGCAGGTGCAGAGCAGGTAATGAATGCAGCTCCTGAGCAATTAGTTCAGCACATAAATAGAGCAGCAGTTAGCAGGTGCCTGCTGTTGTCCCTTCTAGTCACCCCTGACACTGGTGTCCAGACTCTGCAACAGGTAAGAGAGGCATTTTTGGGAGCAGGCTGTGGGAAGGGGACTCTTGGCTGTGCTGAGGGGAAGGATTTT
This sequence comes from Callaeas wilsoni, assembly GCA_013398955.1. Taxonomy (NCBI): domain Eukaryota; kingdom Metazoa; phylum Chordata; class Aves; order Passeriformes; family Callaeidae; genus Callaeas; species Callaeas wilsoni. The sequence continues at coordinate 6,541 of VWPU01005411.1, read as the reverse complement.
AATTTGGACTTTCCTCCAAGCTAAGGTTTATTGGGGCAAATAAAGCCAAGGAAGGTTCTGGTAGTAATGGGGGGAAAGGCAGAGAGGACAGGTAGAGGCGCTTGCTGGGAAGGCTGGAAAACAAAGGGTAAATGAGGTATGTTGGTAAATGAGGATCAAGGCCAACTCATTATTTTAAAATGTAAGGAAGGAAAAGGAGTCAGAAGCAAAAATTAGTTAAATCAAATGAGAGAGAAAACAATAAAACAAACTCATCCCGGTGTCTCCCCAGCCTCTCACACCCAGGGGACACTCCCAGCAGCAAGAGCAGCAGCACTTCACCAAACTTTACAGAGCCCCCTGAAACTCAGATCCTGCTGCAGAGAGAGGTTCTGTGACAGCTCCTGGTCAAGCAGAGCAAACATTTATTACAGAATACAAATCATCCCTTATGAACTCGTGCAAAAACAGTACAGCTTTACACGATCTCCTTAAATCATATTTTGTATTTTGCTGTTATATAGACTGCTGGGAGTTTTGAGAATAAGTAAGAAATCACAGAACTTCCTCTTTGGCCTGTGTACTTTTTAAGAAGTAAAGTAATTCCTCAAAGGTACTCAAAAAAAATCAGGCATTAGGAAATTTTCTGAAAGGAGCCAAGACAGGTTGAAGGCAGCCACAAAGCCCTGTGTGCCTCAGACCTGTTGCTTCACTGCCCCCAGGAGCACCCAGGGAGGGGGATGTGGACATTCCCACAGCTCCTGCACCAGCTCCGGTCCCAGATGCTGGACTGGTCATACTGGTGTTGCTCGGGGCAGAAGTGACCGTGTCGATTTGTTTCTTCATTTCAAAATGAGTCTGCAGACAGAGGCAAAAGCAGAGGGCTGCCAGGAACAGAGGGATCCTCAGCTGCACCCACCACCACCTCACTGCTGAAATGATTCATTTTACTCCAAAAACAGACACCAGCAGTGGGGCTGTATCAGGCTTTGAGAAGTACTCCACAGCTTGGGACGAAAAAAAGAAAAGGAAAAACAACAATAAAATCATGCTATAAACCAAATTCACTGTGCTGTTACACCAAGGCAAAAAACAATCTTTTAAATAAAAGTCACCAGTAGGTCGAGCTTTACACATTTGAAGCAGAGAGTGGCTGTTTCCAAACTGCTTTTACTGCTTTCAAATCCTAGTTTAGAGCAAGGGCTCAGTGGTCTTTAAGTAAGGAGGTTTTCCTCTGCTTCTAACAGAAATTCCCATCTGCCTCATGGCTAATGGGAAAGTAAAGGAATTGTCCTTCCCTTTAACACGATCAATACAACTGCCAAAAACCAGCATGTATTTAATAAATGCAATGTAGATTGCTTTATTTGACCTTCTGTTCACAAAATAATTTTATTATATGTATGAAAGCAGCATACAGGCAATAAAATTATGAAAACATTCACAATACATAAATACACAGACCTGATGCAGGATGTATATAGTTTGTTAGACTTTTAAATTTTTTTTTCCTCTCAGTTCTCTTTTCCTGACAACACTCTTTTTTTTTTGATATATGTTACGAAAAAGTTGCTCCAAAGGGTATTTTCTCCCATTCAGAAAAGAAATGGATTTCTTTGGATGCTGCTGAATATCAACACCCAGTGTTCCTGTTGCTAATGCTCACTGATTGCTTTTGGCATTACAGAGGGAAAGCAGGAGGGAAGGACAGTGGAAAAGTAGCAGGATTTGTTAATTAAACATTGGCAACTTTTTTGGAGTTCACAGGAGCATTTTGAGATGGAGGCTGCAGTTCCATCCGTGTTTAGAAGTGTTCTAATCCAAAATGGTAATGAGGCACTATTCCTTATTGATTGGAGTATTGACATGGCAATTACTAAACTGTAATGTCCTCCCAGCTCCCAGAGTAAAGCACCAGGTACCTCAGGTTTTAATTCTGACCGTGACAGAGGAGCAGACAGACAGCAGGGTCCGGGTGGTCCGGCAGGAACACCGCTGATAACGAGGTTTTGGCATCCTTCCTACCATTATAACCCAGTGTGTTTGTTCAGAAAAGATATCCAAGACTTGAAATAAGAAAAGTCTGAGAAAGCTGTTTATCTTACATAAATACAAAACACTATATACTAAGAATTGTTACCTAAGAAGCTTTCCTTCCCAAATTGGATTCTTCTTAAGGTTGTAGTCATATTTAAGGTATTTACAGATCCACAAACTTGACATTCTAGCAAAGTCTCTGTAACGTGAAACTTTTTAAAAATAAATAGCAGCAATTTCTTTTATTTCTATAAGGGAAGAGAATTCACAACTCAGTCAACTCTGGTCCTATCTTTTGAAAGAAATCCCACTTAAAAATAAAAAAAGCCCACAAGCAAACGAACTCCACACAGCATCAGTTCTGTTGATTCCTTCATTTCTTGCTGAGCTTCTTAACATTCCTCCATTCCCCTCACCAGCTCTCCAGACTATCAGAGCTTGTAATAAAGTGCTGACTGGTTGACTGGTCAAAATGCAGTTATGACACTCAAAAAATATCCCATTATTTAAACATCTTAAATAACATAAATAAAGCTAGATCTGTTATAACATATGAAAAATATCAATTTAAAACAATAAATAAATAAAACCAGTATCAACATATTACCTCCCAAAGCTTTAAAAATAACCATTCTCATTATAAGGCTCAATTATTTGTCAGAAATAATTTTAAGAAGGCATCTACCTACCTTTACAATCCCTCAGTCTTTAATTAGGACCTGTTAACACCCACTATCACAAGACACGGCAATCTTTTAACTTCTAGTAAACATGAATCTTTAAATACTCAACATTTATCTTTTGCCTCACTTTTAGCTAGAAATTGGTTTCTCTGTACAGAGAAGAAGCAACCTTTTCTTTGTAACTGCACTGTATCTAAATTTGTAGATTTTTCCTCAGTATGAACAGTACAATTTAACATCCTTTTTTATAACCAATTTCCAGTATCTTTTTCTGTTTATTTTTTGAAATGTTAAATTTGCTCTGAACGCCAGGAAAATTAATTCTGGGCTTGGTGTGAATGTGCATTTTTCTCCCTTAGAGCTTAGGTTCTTACCAAAAAAAAATCTCGTATATCTTTTTTTTTCCCCAAAAAGATTATTACAATATACACCATTAGATCTTGCTGAGTAAACCTTACTGTTCAGGTTTTATGCTGCCCATTCTGTGTAATGGGATTGATCTTTTCCAAAGAAACATCAGCTTCATAATCCAAGATACCCGACAGTGCTGGAGACATTTTCTCCAAGGTCTTTGACAGTTCACCCTCTTCTTCCTTTTTAAGAGGTTCTTCTTCCGGGCAGATAATCGAGTGTGGAATCAGATAAACCAGATTAGACTCTTTGGGGCTGGACCCTTTGGGCTCGTGTTGGCTGGAAAAAACCACTGCCCCGTTGTTGTTAATGCTGACAGTCTCGATGGCATTGCCAGACATGGGGCACAGCCTGTAGCAGCCCAGCAGGGTGGAGAATGCCTTGCGGAAATCAGCGTTGAAGGCATAAATGATGGGGTTGAGGGAAGAATTTGCCCATCCAAACCACACAAAAACGTCAAAGGTGGTGGAATTGATGCAGAAAGCCTCTGCTCCCTTGGACGGCTCGGTGGGCTCGCAGAAGGGAATCATGCAGTTCAACACAAAAAATGGCAACCAGCAGCACACAAACACCCCCATGATCACCGAGAGAGTCTTTAACACCTTTGTTTCCCTCTTGAAGGACATTTTGAAGTTGCTCTCTGGCTGCTGGCAGTCCATACTGCTCCTGTTGCCGCCCGGGTTCTGGCAGTTCTTGGCATGCACTGCGGCTCTCTCCAGAGCCGAGATGCGCCGGATCTGCTTCTGAGCAATCCGGTATATCCTGGTGTAGGTTACTATCATGATGGCCACGGGGATGTAGAAGCTAATTAGAGAAGAGGAGATGGCATACATCCTGTTTAGGCTAGAATCACAGTTGTCCATGCTTACACCTTGTAAGCTGGCATTGAAGTCCAAAAAGCTCGTGGTTGTAGCCTTGTGCCAGTTCAGCTGCACTGGGATGAAGGAGATCAACACGGACAAAGTCCACGCCACGCTGATCATGATGAAGGCTGCCTTGGGGGTCATTTTCCTCTCGTACCGAAATGGGCTGGAGATGGCCCAGTACCTGTCCACACTAATGACACAGAGGTTTAAGATGGAGGCTGTTGAGCACATAATATCAAAGGCCACCCAGATGTTGCAAAATGAACCAAAAGGCCAGAAACCGGCGATCTCGGCCACAGCTTTCCAAGGCATGACCAAAACTGCCACTAAGAGATCTGACACGGCCAAGGAGATGACAAAGAAGTTGGTCACCTTGGACCTGAGGTGGCGAAATCTAATGACAGCTGCGCAGACCAGTGTGTTTCCCAGCAGCGTGGAGAGGATCAGGAGCGAGAGGAAGCAGCCCGTGAGGATCCGAAAGGAAGAGGAGTCCCTTTCCACCAGCAACCCTTCCCCGTCCATAGTGGTGTCGTTCCAAGTCATAGTTTCTCCTGAGGGAAAATCATATCGTGATTTTCATGATGACATCAACTCCTCTCCTTGCAGAGATCAGAGACATCAGACGTCCATTAATTACTCATCACCAAACAGACCAAAGGTCCTTTCCTACTGTCCCTTCGCCCCCAGATGGACCTCATCCTTTCTGAATCATCCTAAACAACATCCTGAAAGCTCTGCGAGCAGGAACTGAAAATGCACAAACACAATCCACTCTACAAACAGGGGATTTTAGCCATCCCTTCAGAAACACACTGCACCACCCCAGCATGGAGTAGCCGAACTCACACAGCTCACCTGTAAATGTTCTGCTGCTGTCCTCTGCAAACACACCCCACACACAGCAAAGCGATCACTTTTCCATGCTTGCATCTATTCCCACTTAAATAGACTATTGATCGAGTGTTTCCAGTGTCCACTGCACCAGCCCTTCATATTTACTGAAGCGCATTAGACAAGGTGCCTTTTCTCTAGTTCCCTAAATGTCTCACTGATGAAACACTCCATCCTTCCTCCTCGGTGCATTCCTGTTACAAAATGCACCAGTTCTCTGTTTCTTGGCAGTATCAGAAAGCAAATCTTCACTTTGTTTCAAATTGTTTTACATTTCCAAGACAAAATAAATAAACATACAGTAGGTGTGTTTTAAAGGTTTTCAGTGAGAAGTAGCTCAGGTTATTTAGTTTGACTTAAACAAGAAATGCTGGCTCCTACCTTTCACCTCTGATTCCCTGTTTGCTCTGGGACGCAGGGCCGTCTCTCCTCCTGTTTTAGTTTTGGAATTGCATAGCAAATCTTATATACAAAACCAACACAGGAACACTGCATGGCATCGTGTATGTGGGTTTTTTTCCCTGAAAGTGTAAATTGGCAGGGGAGAAGTAAGAGTTGGACCATCAGGAGTTAGTTTTCAAGGGAGCAGCAGGTCTGTGCTGCCGGACCGTGCGTGACGGACCCTGCTGGTGTGTGCCCAGCTCCCTCCATCCCACGGCCCCTGCTGATCACTCTGCAAACTTTGTTGGCCAGATCAGTCCCAGTCGCACTTTGTACATCCCGTTGAGGCGGCACATCGGGGCAAATCATCCCAGGCAAAAGGCACGGTATTCCCAACACTGGCAAGAGCCGATCACCAGTTTTTTTCTTCGGTCGTTTGCCGGATGAAGAAAAAGGCGACAGGAGGAGAAGAACCCGAGTGACCCTCCTTCGGCCACGACGCCGGCGATGCCCGCAGTGGGTTCCTCTTCCAGCAGGGACAAGTCGCTTTAACACTCCGCTGCCAGGTTATAGCTCCCCACAACTACTCCGGAATAATCCCACCTCCTGCTCAGCGGGGCTGCGCTCCAGGGATCGGGTCCAGCTTTTACCATGCTTTTTCCCTCTCGGAAAGGCGCAGGCGGAGGCAGCTCCTCACAGTCTCCCGCAGCCCGCCCCGGGCCGCGCATCTCCCGGCTTCCTTCTGCCCGGGGCAGGGCTCGGCAGCATCGCCCCTCCAGGAACGCTCTGTCTGCCTGGCGACTCCTTCCTAAAGGATTAAGACAAGGGAATGACAGGCAGGGAGGCACGCAGCGGGCAAAAAGCCACCCCCCTTCGCCTCCTCTAACATCTTCGGTCGGGCGCCGCTTCTCGTGGGCAGCTTTTCCTGCCTTCCTGGGGAATAACGTCCCGGGCAGCCGGGGCGAGAGGCAGAGCGGGGCTCCGGGAGCGGCTCTCGTGGAGTTTAGCGCAGACGGGATTACTTTGCCCGAGCTGCGGGACGCGCGGGGCGCCGCGAGCCGCGCTCGGTGCACTGATGCGGACAGTGAGTACCGGCTCCGCGCCTCCGCGATGGGCGATGCTCGGGAGGGGCCGCAGGGCGAGGCACCGCCACCCGGGGGAGCGGCGATAGCCCTGGGCACGCTCGGGAGGCGCTCCCGACACGGCGGGGCAGGGGCCGGGGCTGGGGGCTCGGCCGGGGCAGCGCTCCCTGCGCGCCGCCCCCCGCCTGGCGCAGCCCCCGGCTCCCGGCGC